>JAVTVY010020263.1:0-78611 GCA_036873755.1 Hanleya hanleyi
GCCGTGGCTGGCACCTGTTGTCCATCCACATGCAGGGCCACAAAATTGATGCCGAAATGTTGAAAGTCAAACGGATTCTCTGGGTAGGCTCCGCTGAAACTGGTATTTTCCACACAGGCCAGGATCAATCGCTTGGGTAGTTCCCCCAGGAACAGGTTTTCTTTGTTGGCGCTCATATTTCCAGCAGACACAGAGAACACTTTGGTTTGTACACGTCGGATAGGGTACTGGGCTGGTTTTGTTTCCAAGGCTATCACGTGTCCCAATTGAACGGCTGGATTCGGTTTCACTTTTCGGACATACAGGACTGCGTCTTCGATGACAATCTTATAGTCAGCTGCATGCGCCTCCACGTTAGTGGCCATCAAGGCGAAGGTCGGAGGCGCCCGTCAGTCGGATTTTGATGGGGATCTTGTTCAAGAGGTATCGGTCTTGCATGAACATGTCTGCGTGCAGTCGACCTATGAGATCCACCGAGACGCCGTTCGCGGTCAAAGCCTTCCGTTTGCTATATCCCGTATTGTCGTTCTCTGCGCCCATGTGCTCGGCTCTGTCCTGGTAGAATAAAGCGGCTGTCAGTTGAGATTGTTTAGCCTCTCGTCCATGCGACAACAGCGCCTCGATGTAGGCTCGATAGGGGTACGTGTTGGTCGAGTCACTGATGAGTTTGTCGTTGAGAAAAATATCCACCTGTTGAAACATCGAGTGCAGCCAGAGATTCGTCGGGCCCACCGTTACTTGGTCGGCGATTCTGGTCCCATCTCCATTGACGATCTTGGCTTTCACATACAAGTATGTATGGGCTAAATCCACATAGGCCGTATCCGCATTACTGATGGTGAACTCGATGGGCCCTGTTGCGTTGATGCTGGACAGCGGGAGATGCTCCACCCATAATCCTTGTTCGGCACTGGTCTGTGTGGGCGGGACGGTCCACAAATCAAATTCACTGTTGGTGGAGGGGCAGGACTCGGCGTGGATCAAGGACATGTTTAAGAAAAGATATCCCGGGTCTTCGATGTGCATCGTCGCTGGGTCGGTCGTCGACTGGTGCGTGGTCTCGGTGGGGCAGGTCTTTTATTCCCTACGGTGCGTTGTGCTTTGGCCACCAAGACGCCTCCTGCTTCTTTGGCCCGCCGTTTCAAGGCTTCTTTGGGTGCCGTACCCCCCAAGACATCACCGGCTACTTGCAGTCCACTGCGTACCGCTTGTTTGCCGATTGCTTTCACCCCACGCGTCACCAAGGGCAGGAACGTTTTGACGATGCTCCCGAGTATGTTCCCCAGTCCATGTCCACGTTGCATGCGTGCACCACTAAAAACCGGAAAGCCACCCCCGGCCTGTTGGGCATAATAGTCCATATAGCTGCGTGCATCGCACTCGTAAGGCACCTTCATTATACAAAGTGGGGAGCACGTGCTTGTCGAAAATGAAGTGTCAGCACCACTTTCCCGCGTTCGAATGCCACCGGTCGTCCCGTGTCATCTCTTATATCCACCGTGATCGTGTTGATGTGGGTTTGTCGTACAGGCAGGTAGAGCATGTGGGTGAAACTGTGGGTGACTTGATCTCCATACAACTTTTTAATGGGCACCACCCGTAACAGAGGTGTGTTGATATCGCCCACAATATGGCTGTCCACCACGTCCGAGTAGACGTAGAGTCCGTACATACCCGACTTCACATCCATCGGGATCTCGCCTTAGTGGGCGGTGGGACCAACGAACTTCCGTAGATCAAAACCCAGCATTTGCTGTAGGATAGGACTCAGTACGACACTCGCGTTGGCGGCGACGATAAGCTCTGCCTTGTCGTTGTGTGCGTTGTAATCGAAGTTCACGTGATTCTTGAAGGGATAGGCTTTGATGGGTTTTGAAGTATTCGTGACCTCCCGTAGAGCCTTATAATGCAACAGTCTTGACAGCCCACCCATGAACTCCTTGGGAGTATCGTATTGGCCTTCGGAGTCGGGTGTCTTTTCCTTCGTAGGTCACCTCGTACCACACTTCATTGGCTCGCACGTTGTACCACGAGTAAGGGTACTGAATATCCACCAGTCCACATTCCCACCGGCCAGGTAAATGCAACGGTTGCGGTAACTGGGTCACGTACTTGGCCACGGTGTTGTCAGGAAACACATCCAGCGAACTGTTACTGGGGAGGGTGAGGTAAAACATGGCGACTGAGCTGTCCTGCTGCTGCTGTTGGTTTTAATAGGTGTTCCAGGCCTTGGGCGGTTGTGTCCGGCGTCGTGTTCGGCGCGTTGACTTGCTACGTGTCACGGCTCTGGAGATGTGGGGTGTCCTGATCAAGGGTGGTTTTTAAAGGTCTGAAAAGAAGGTGCCCGTTGTGGTGGTGGAGTTTTGGGGGGTGACTCCGGTTCCCATTCGGCTTCCCAAGAAGGTAGTGGGCCACTCGGCGATTGCTGGGTTCGCTACATAAAGGCCCAGCGGTGGGTGTTCCCCACCAATTCCTGTGGTACATGCATGTCTTTCAAGCCTTGAGCAAAGACCTCCCATCCTCGAGGATCCGTGTGCGACCTGCGTTTACGCATCAGATCATTCACTAAATCCGTCATGTGGGTCCCGGGGACCACCTGATTCTGTACCAGGAGTTCGCCTTTATCATTCCAAGTCATGTTAGGATTCTGTTTCATCCGTTGTAATACCAGGCCAGCTTGTTTCTTGAACGATGCAGGTACACTCTTCAGGACTTCGTCTTCCACCCACTGTGGGGCTGTGGGTGGTACCCCTGGCAATGGCGGCTGTTGGAGCGGTGCTGAGGTCGGCGGTGTGTCACGTGGTGGTGGTGGTGGTGGGGGGGGGGGGTAGAGAGGGTTTTGTATTGGTCCATGAACGTCATGTACCGTTGAAGCGTCTCATTGTACCGTTGTACTTTCTCACTGTCGCTTAACCCCGGTCTCTGTAAGATCTGTTGCATCTCTCCATCGAGGGTGTTTATGGTCTTCACCGTAGGTGGGACAGGGTAGGGCGATTGGAGGTTTTGAAGGAATCGTGGTTCGACGAGGACCATTTTTTCGTGTGGTTCATTGTCGGCCGAAGAGTCCACCCAATACTGGACCCAACACGAAGCGGCCAACGGTGCTAAGATGGCCCCGAGAAAGCCGCCTTTCTGTAACACCTTTTTCTTTTGTGTTTGAGGACCCGCTTCTGGACTAGGGTTCGGAGACCTGTCTTATGCTTGGCCAACTTGGTCTTCTGAGCCGGAGTCAGTGGTACGTTGCCTTTTAACAGGTTGTACCCGATCTCGCACAGACAGCGTACAAGGTCAGGGTCCGCACCGCGTACAATGGTTCGGACCAACTCAGGTGGGGCCGTCTTCAATACACGGAGCGTGGGAGCGTGCTTCCGTACTCGCGCAGACATCATGTACAACTAATGCCAGAACCCACAACTCTGCCCTTTTTATCTTCCTCAGAGAACAGAGACAAAGTCAACCCTGCTGTGGTATTCATTCTTTTTATTATCTCCATCATCAAACACACACACACACTCCAGCTGGGGGCGCCACTGTGGGTGTGTTTACATTATTTTTGCATGTACACGTGGTGGGCCTCCCCGGGAAAGATGCCGGTCCGTAGTCGAAGATGTTCGGGGGTGGCTTGCTTGAGGTCGAAGAGCATATACCCGTGCTGAGGGGTTGTGGCATCTTTAAAGGCTTCCAACGCAAACGGTGTGCGGCCGGGATACATCTGTCTCGCCAGGTGCAGCAGTTGAGTGGTATCTCTCGGGTTTTTGAAGACCACCAGGTAGTGGGCATTTAAGCTGATGTTCCGATGTTCTTTCTTTTTACTGAACAGATTCTGCACAATGTAGATGATGCTGAGCCGTCGATGGTGGCTGCCTTTGGTAAAGAGTTGGGTTACAAGCGTCTAGTCCGTCATTCATAATCCAGCCGTCGTCCATTAGAGAATATCCGCGTCCATAATCCAAAGACCTATTCCATTTTCCACATAACAATATTAGCACCAAATTCAAAAAGACAATCATAATATACATAAACATAGGCTTGTTTCCTGCAAGAGAGAAGCGGTCAACAGTTTTCAATGATGCCGGCAAGACATCATGATGTTCCAAAAATATCAAATCCGTATCCGCGCATCCGTCTCCGCCATGAGATCATCCAGAACCACCAAGGTGTCGGGTTCCAAATCGGTCAGGTTGGGTAGGCCTTCCACGAACGTGATGTGGGGCATTGCTGCATACACTTCCTGCCATTCTCCGTAACACCACACGACTCGGGCAATGGGTGGGGTGATCATGCTGTCGGCGTGTTGAAGGAGCTTCCGGACGAAGTGCGTTTTGCCGGAGCCCGTCGGTCCTGCGATGAGACACGTGAAGGGATGCTGCCACCGAGGGTCCATGGTTCGAGGTGTATCCGTTGTCGTGGTAATCCGCTCTTGTAAATTTCGTACGAGTGAACTGGAGCGGTGGTGGTGGGTACAACGTCGGTCGTCGTTGTCTGTTCACTGCGAGGGATGATGGTGGTGGGTACAACGTGGGTCGTCGTTGTCTGTTCACTGTGAGGGATGAAATCCGGTGGGTCTTCCGACGTAGTGGGTGTACTTGGTGGAGGTGTAGAGCTTGGTGTGGAGCTCGACGTGGCTTGTACACGGGGTGTGGTGGTGGTGACTGGGCTGGCTACGGGGTTGACTGGTGCTCTCTGTAGACCGGTTTCACTGGTGGCTGGTGTTCTCAGTTGGTTAAGTAGCGTGCTGACATAGGCTACGTCGTAAAACACACCTCCGTACAACACACTCAGCAGGGTTAGCAGTATCACCACAAAGCCCACTTGTGCTTTGTGTGTTTTGGGAGACGCTGTGTTCAGAGGCAGCTGCTGTTTGTCCATAGCACAGTGGTCGAACGTGGAATGAAGGATGACGGTAGTGGTGTCTGGCTTTATAGTCGTTTCACCTGGTTGGCAGCGACCCAGGAATTGAAGGAACTGGGCCAGCCTTGCCATTTGACGAAATGAAATAGTTTGCCACGTCGACGTTCCGTTTTCAAAATCTGCTCCACCGTGTAGTAGTCTTGCTGTGTTTTTACGACAGGCTGTAATTCCATCTCGTAAAACGTCCCTAGCAACGGTTCCCCTTGAAGATCTTCCAGTTCATAGACTCGCTGCTGTTGGGGTAGGCGCCGTTTAATCAGGAAGTGCTCATCGCTCCAGTTGGGCAAGTAACTTTTCTCAAATTGACCTTTGACTTTACTGATCCGTACAGGGTCCCCGACATTGTACACTGCCTTCGGCGTTCGCTGCGATGGCCTGGGGTACAAGACACGCCGGACTTGGGCTTCATTGCGTTGGGTCACGGTAATGGGGGCTCTCTCTATACTCCGATGATAGGCTCGATTGTAACCCCTCACAAGTTTCGGGAGAACATCGATGTACCGCCTTGTATTCTTATAGGTGATATATTTACATGCGGCCTTTGAATGTCCTGTTGAACCTTTCCACCACGGAAGCCTTGGTCTCGTTGTACGTATGGAAGAAAAACACCTTCTGGGCTTTCAGAAACTGTTGGAACGGTCTGTTGCGGAATTCCGTGCCTTCGTCGGTTTGCAATTACAAAGGTTTGCGCCCGGTCTTGAAGATGTCTTTGAACGCCGCTATGAGATTCGCTCCCGTTTTCGTCCGGATGGGTACCACCCACGCATACTTCGATAGGACATCGATGCACGTCAAGATATACCGATTTCCATCGTTGTGTTTGGCAAAGGCGCTCATACCGACCAAATCCGCTTGCCACTGGGCATCTATTCCGCCCACGATGACCCGGTTCCGTAGAAAATGGCGACGGACAGATCGATGTAAGGTATAGGTGTCTTGTTTTCTTAACCAATCTCGGACTTGGGCACGTTGTATCCCCTGGGGTTTGGCCGCTCGATAGAGAGCCGACAATGCACTATAGGCCGCCGGACTGTCGGAACTGTAGTATAAGGTTATCCAACACCTTCTCCCAGCGCTTCATGGTGACAAATGATGATGGACCCTGGCTCTATCGTTTATTTATAACGGGTATATCTTGGGCCGGAGTTTCTTTCTGATTTTCTTCGTTGGCTTCCACAGTGTCCATGGTAAATGACCAGTCCAACTCGTCTGATGACCGTTTGATAAGCACTTGATCCACATCTACTACGGCATCTTCCAATGCAGACCATAGATCAGGGTGAAGGGTAAAATGCACTGTACCTCCATCTAGCCGAGCCAATTGAGCAAAGAAAGGGCCGCGTCGGATGTACACATCGTGACACAAGTGGATGAGGTCGCCGTCCAGTTCACCAGACAACACGCGTTTGAATTTGGTCCAGCCCTCTCGGGACAGACGAATGTGGGCCGGGCACGGTTGTGTAGGGTCCGCATCACAGATGTCTCCCACCTCCTCCATGATATCGACCGTATCCGCATACACGTGCAGGAAGACCTCGGGGGTTAAGCTGAGATACGCCAGTATTATATGCTCCGTCATGGTCAGTACGTGAATGGTACCAGATTTGACTGTCTCTCGTATTTATAGGGAGAACCCCTTGAGATCAAAGGATCGGCTGGTCATGTCACTGGGCTCACTGAGTCTAGCCGGGTAATCAATGGCATCGTCGTCTGGTTCATGGCTAGACATTTGTTCATTGGGTTCTGCCGCAGCTTCTCTCAGGGCACGAGCCAACTCCAACTCGTCTGATGACCGCTCGTCCGGTGTAAACAGCTGGTCCACGATAGGCACCACTTTCTCGAAGGCTGTCCACAGATCGGGGTCTAGGGTGAAGCTTCGCGTAGGGTCTTGGTAGCGGCCCAGGCGTGGGAAGAAGGGTCCACGGTATACGTAGATGGCATTGTCTATGTGGATGAGGTGTCCGTCGAGCTCGCCGCTCATCACCCGTTTAAATTTGGTCCAGCCGTCACGGTGTAGCGTAACCGTATTCGATACGGTCTCAGCGGGCGACCAGCAAACATCTCCACGGTCTCCCACGAGGGTGACTTTATCTTCATAGACGTGTAACCCCACCCGGGGTGTAAGGGGAAGGATGGCTCGTAGGACTGGTGACATGCTTGATCCAATGACGAACGGTGAATGACACACACTCTGTCTGACCCTCGTATTTATAGTCAGGTCCCACTGTCAATACCACAGCGCCAGGGTCAATAGGGCACAGACTATGACTAGGCCAACCAGCCGTCGCTGGTTCCGGCGTGAGCGCTCGTGGTCCATAGCCCGAGCATCAAGGATGGCTGTCATAGTCCAGTAGTGGTGAGTGATGGCACACCTCTCCATCGAGTGCACTCTGTCGAGGACCGCTTCTGTGAACTCGTTCAGGATCTGGCGTCGCCCCTCGTTGTCGTCGCCATCTGTAAACATGGACCGGACCACTGCTCGGTAACCCGTGAGTGAATTCACCACGGTGGCATGCTGTAAAATGCGACTCGCATAGGGCTGGATCTCCGCCATGGCTCTGCAACCGTAGAAATGAAGGTGTGGGATCCAGAGGGACGTGTTTTATAGACCATGTAACACATGCGCGCCTAGATGTAGCTCTACGGGTGTAGTCCGTGATACGTACTATTCTGATGGGTTAGTCCAAAAAAGAGAGCAACAACAACAACACAGATTACAGATCAATCCTTTTATTATGCGTGAACAACAAAGGAATGCATGTACTGACCTGTCTGTGGGGGTTTCCCACAATGGCGGTCACCTTCCGCCATTATCCGCCATTTTCCCACAATGGCGGTCACCTTCCGCCATTAGCCGCCATTATCCGCCATTTCCCAACAATGGCGGTCAGACAAGTCTGGACATGTCCAAAGGTGACGCCCCATTCACCCAAACCGGAAGTGACATCATTTTTACATCCGGGTGAAATAGGCGTCGATTTAACCTGTCCCTACATTGACGCGCGCGCGCGCTGCGGCCGGAGAACCCGCGCGCGCGCGCGCTGCGGCCGGGGCGGGCCGGGCCGGGGCCGGAAAAACACCCCGGAGGTTGAACATTGGAACTCTTCTGGGTTTGGAGGTAGTTTTAGTAAAACCGTCACAACCCACGTGACCTGCGCAGCAGAATGGAAACGACACCCTAGTCTAACTCCCTCACCTAGGCTTCACATGGAT
Organism: Hanleya hanleyi; assembly: GCA_036873755.1. Classification (NCBI taxonomy): domain Eukaryota; kingdom Metazoa; phylum Mollusca; class Polyplacophora; order Lepidopleurida; family Hanleyidae; genus Hanleya; species Hanleya hanleyi. The sequence goes on from JAVTVY010020263.1 coordinate 8,125, forward strand.
ACCTCACTCGATCCCATCGGCCCACTCGACCCCAACACGTCTATTTCCATACCCCTTTGTCCACTGCGCATGCGCAGAGTGACCCTATTTCAACCCCGCACTCACCCCATCAGATGCTCCATTACATAGGCTTCACATGGATACCTCACACGACCCATTCGAACCGTGAATAGCCCATGTCTAACCCAAACACACCCAGACACACACCCCCAAAAATGCCTGCTTTCTATACTACGGCCAGGCTGCGCATGCGCAGAGTATTGACAACGTACGAACCATTAGTGTAGTCAAGTGCTCCTGCATGAGAGCTTCAAAATAAGACCTCATACGACACCATTGGACCATTAGTGGCCCACCTAGACTCCAACACGTCCACCCCGTATGGACCTATACACCCATAGCCATGCAGTATAGGCCTATGGGCCTACCCAGGCCTCGGTGACTTTTTTCAAAAATTTCACCGTTTCGTGCCGGGACACTTCCTATCATGTTTGTCTTGACGAGACTAAGAAAACAAATCCAAACAACCATACCGCAAATGTATAGAAGTAGGTTTCCCAGTGGGACAAACATTGGTCCTATACCCCTAGTATGGGCCTATATGGGTCTATATGGGCTGTATGGTACTTTTTCAAAAATTTCACCTATTCGCTCCTGGACACTTCCTATCATGTTTGTCTTGACGAGACTAAGAAAACAAATCCAAACAACCATACCGCAAATGTCTAGAAGTAGGTTTCCCAGTGGGACAAACATTGGTCCTATACCCCCAGTATGGGACTATATGGGTCTATATGGGCTGTATGGTACTTTTTCAAAAATTTCACCAATTCGCTCCGCGACACTTCCTATCATGTTTGTCTTGACGAGACTAAGAAAACAAATCCAAACAACCATACCGCAAATGTATAGAAGTAGGTTTCCCAGTGGGACAAACATTGGTCCTATACCCCTAGTATGGGCCTATATGGGTCTATATGGGCTGTATGGTACTTTTTCAAAAATTTCACCGATTCGCTCCGGGACACTTCCTATCATGTTTGTCTTGACGAGACTAAGAAAACGAGACCCCACAACCTATATCGCAAATGTCTAGAAGTAGGTTTCGCAGGATGGTCCTATACCCCCCATACCCCATATAGGCATTTTCCCGTAATTTAGAATAAAGTCCGTGTTCCGTATTTTTTCAGGAAAAATTTTACATACACCCACCCTGGAACTAGGGGGAGATAACTCTATTGATAGGCAAGCCCCGTTAAGCCCGGCGACATATATACCCCCCATACCCCATATAGGCATTTTCCCGGATTTTTCGATAAAGTCCGTGTTCCGTTTTTTTTTTTTCAGGAAAATGTTTACATGCACCCACCCATGACTGGATGCCCCTTCATGAATGCTTCACATGGATACCTCATACAACTCCATCGGCCCGTTAGAAACCCCGCTCGATCCCAAAACGTCTATTTTCATACCCTTGGGCCACCGCGCATGCGCAGAATGCCGATATTTCAACCCCACACCCAGCCCATCAGATGCCCCTTCACGAATGCTTCACTTTCATACCTCAGTCGACCCAATCGGACCATTTTATCTAGGGACTACTTTTTCTCCGCGGAAGCTTTTTCCCGCGACCGCATCACCGCCAGGACCGCATCACCGCGGAGGAATACATTCCCTTTTCCACAAAATTCAAGATGGCGGCCAAGCGCACACCTCCTCATTAGTCCGAGTTGTCTCCCTTGCGTCCAGAGTGTACAGATGGCGCTACTGGTTCCTCCTCAAATCCTCACCGTGACGTCACTACATCCGGGTGAAATGTTACTCGAAAAGCCTTCTATATACTACTCCCGTATCTATTGTTGATACCTGGAATATAGCCCTTATCTATTGTTGATACCTGGAATATAACCCTTATCTATATTGTTGATGGGAAATATACTATTGTACTTTAAACAAAGGAAACCCCTCTTAATGTTCGCACTCTATACTCAGATGTTCCAGACCTCAACAAATCACAATCACGTATACAATCACCACGTTTCACAGTTCAACCAATAGCGAAAATGGTTCAAGGCGGTCATTTCTCTCCAACAGACTTACACAGAATGGAATCGACGCTATACATGTACCCGAAATGGCCTCCCCTAATTATTTTTCTTACCCCTTGAGCGAGGGAGCTGAAACTTACCACACTATACACTTGGGTCAAGCTCTACCAGAAAATGTAAAAAAATCCACGATGGCCGCTTTGATGACGTCACAGTGACGTCATTTTCAAAAACGGCATTTTTTGGTCGATTTTTCGGTCGAATTTTTCGAATTTTTTATTTATGCAATTTTTCCGCAAAAACTGCATGACAAATTAGTAAAAATTAATGTGATGTGAAATAAAATAGTTTTTGCTCAGTTTTCATCGCGAAAAAGCAGAAATTTTGAAGAAATATGACAAAAACATCACTTTTCTGGTACCCCACGTGGCCGCCATCTTGAATTTACCCATGATCCTCTGCTCGGGGGGTTATGCAAAATAGGCTCAAAATGACCCCAATATGATAAGGAGTTTCAGCTCACCGTTTTTTGTCGTTCCGGAGATAGCGCAGAAAGTTTGGTAGGGGGGCCATTTGGGCCCCCCAGGCCAGGTAGGGTTAACGTTGAACGTCTCTTGATACTAGGCGCTTACACAAAGGACGTTTGTCCTAAAGTATCACCTAAGCAGATTGGAGATATAAACGTCTAACACAGCTTACACAAAGGACGTTTGTCCTAAAGTATCACCTAAGCAGATTGGAGATATAAACGTCTAACACAGCTTACACAAAGGACGTTTGTCCTAAAGTATCACCTAAGCAGATTGGAGATATAAACGTCTAACACAGCTTACACAAAGGACGTGTCCTAAAGATCACCTAAGCAGATTGAGATATAAACACGCTTATTTGTCCTAAAGTATCACCTAAGCAGATTGGAGATATAAACGTCTAACACAGCTTACACAAAGGACGTTTGTCCTAAAGTATCACCTAAGCAGATTGGAGATATAAACGTCTAACACAGCTTACACAAAGGACGTTTGTCCTAAAGTATCACCTAAGCAGATTGGAGATATAAACGTCTAACACAGCTTACACAAAGGACGTTTGTCCTAAAGTATCACCTAAGCAGATTGGAGATATAAACGTCTAACACAACTGACACAAAATGATAGACTATGCGAATAGCGCACGATAAGGCCGCTCAATTGATGTTTTCCAATTAAATATTCAATGCATTTTGTTAAAATTATTTAAACCCTCTAAACTCTAATTTGTATACTTAATCAAGGTAGCACTCTGAAGGGGAGATAGCTTTGCTAAGACTGATATGTCATCAATTCCAAACGGAGATAACTCTACTTGAAAGTTTATATACTAAACATGGATTAATTTTACTGAGATACGATTATTGATGTTTAAATCTTTTGTGGACGAAGACTGAATAATGAATACTGGATCTGATTGCCTCATCTCGAGTAAAAAGGTCACGTGGGTTGCTCATTCTTCCGCTTGCCATAGGTGATAAATGATGTTGCAATTAAGCTTGCATCCAACAGTACATGTAGATAATATAATTTAATTTTAGTTTTACTTTTCAAACGACTAAGAGTAAGTAATCATAGTAACCAGAACAGCGCGCATTGTTCGACATGGGCTATCGGGCTTGGAATAATTTGTGGAATTAGAAGTCAGGGGTGGGATAGGTTGTTCAGAGCTCGGTGCAGATTTTAACACCTCTGAATCAAATGGCTCTTCACCAAAACTAGCGATTTGCTCTACTTGGCTCTCGTACCCTCCTCTACATTATGTATTCAGCCTCTTGGACGTCTTTCAAAATAGGCTAGCAAATTTTACAGTGTTTAAAAACATATTTCATGTTCCCGGTCCCATTTGGCCATTTGATTTTTTGTTGTTTTTTCTTGTTTTCAAGTCACTCTCCCCGACCCAATAGCTATACAGACGAAGTTTTTAGCCTTCCGATCAAAAATGTCCCCTGCCCAATGGGCGTTGAAGTCATTGAAAATTGTTGACCTCTTCTTTCTTGTTTTTATAAAATATCTTCCCTGTGTAGTCTTTTAGAAGCATCATCGCTATTCACTCTATATATATTTTTTTTCCTCGACATGAAACTATTTCAGTTTGATTGTATATCTTCATCGACATACATTATTCGCTATTCTCTGAGCTACAACGGGCGGAAATAATTGAAATCCAACACCACAGAGAATTTGTGAGGTGAGCAATCAAACTAACTTAGATGTTTCCCCCTATTTAAATTTGGGAAGGTTGTTTATAGAAAAAATCCCAATCTATTCCACGCGTGGTGATGTTCGCAGAAAGTCCGAATTGCAATCTTCGGTGGTTTTTGAACAGACCCTGGTGGAATTTCGTCAAATTGGAATAAACGAGGCGGTATTTCTCCGTTAATGCCCCCTGTAACTATATATAACTATGCCAAGTTATCATACCGAAATGACCTATGAGCGAAAGAGTAGTTATCAGTGACCACGTCAATAATAATTCCTAAGTTATCAAACCCTCAGTCACAATGAACATGTACCGATCGTAGTATTTGACGAACAGTTATTCAGTCATTCTGTCTGTTGCTGTGAGACGTATCAAACCCCAGGAGTTGTTGGGTTCCTACGAGCACCAATATTGACTAATAGCTAGCTAATCCTTAACTTTCGGAATATCAAAGAGTCAGACGCAATCAGCCACGACCTTAAGACTGGCAATGTTTACAGTCCCACTCGAACGGGGGCATTTTCAAAGAGCTCCTGCAGACATACTAGAAATCTTCAGAGATATATCTCCTGTGAAAGATCTTCAGACGTTATTGTGCACGGATGAAGGATGAGTCTTACTCTTACAATATGTACTTGAAGGGACAAAATTACGGGATGTCTATCAAGCTTGGTCTGGTGACCGGCGTCTATGAATCTCTTGACAAATTTGGTGGTGCAGTTTGTCTACGCTAGAGCTGTAATATAGGTCTGTGATTAAAATTCGATCTTTCCTCAACTCTATGTTATCATTTAGGTCCCATCAAATTACTGAAGTCATTGAAAGCTGCTGATCGCTTCCATTTCGTCGTTAAAGTTTTAATATATAAAATATTGGGGTATATATTGGTATGGTTCCAACAAGTCCGCCTATCTCAACTCAATGAAGTGGGCTATCTCTCAAAATTCGGATCAGGTTACTGGATCACATATTTGTCTAACAAGTTTGACTCGTTTTTTTTAAATTTATGTTATATATCTGCACGATCAGTTTGACTCAGTCGTAAACTATGCTATATATTTGTACGATCAGTCTGACTCTGTCTAGGTAAGTCTGACTCAGTCTAGATCAGTCTAGATCAGTCTGACTCAGTCTGACTCTGTCTAGATCAGTCTGACTCAGTCTGACTCCGTCTAGATCAGTCTGACTCAGTCTGACTCCGTCTAGATCAGTCTGACTCAGTCTGACTCTGTCTAGATCAGTCTGACTCAGTCTGACTCTGTCTAGATCAGCCTGACTCAGTCTGACTCTGTCTAGGTCAGTCTGACTCAGTCTGACTCTGTCTAGATCAGTCTGACTCAGTCTGACTCCGTCTAGATCAGTCTGACTCAGTCTGACTCCGTCTAGATCAGTCTGACTCAGTCTGACTCTGTCTAGATCAGTCTGACTCAGTCTGACTCTGTCTAGATCAGCCTGACTCAGTCTGACTCTGTCTAGGTCAGTCTGACTCAGTCTGACTCTGGATAATCGAGATATATATGATACAGTAAAGGATATATATCCACCTACGCTGGATTTGAAGGAAACTACTGATAGACCTACAGCAGTATAAAAATGAAGTTCTCTCTCGTCGACTTTATGACAAAAGAGATGATTACAATTTCGACATGGTAAACTATCCCTTTCTGGACAGTAATATTCCAGTGGAACCTGCATATGGCGTATACATATCACAACTAGTATCATTTGCTAGATCATGTGTGAAATGAGGCGATTTTAATCTACACTACAAAAACATTATTGCAGAAACGTATAAAACAGGGCTATACCACCAAGCACCTCAACTCAAAGTTTCTCAAATTTGTCGATACTTATCGCATGCTGATCGCAAAATACGAGTGAAGTGTGCAAGATCTTTGGCATTACGTTACGCAACTTAATAGGGCCGTATCAACCCATGTACTCATGGTATTTATATGAACAGGCACAGTCAAAGCGTGGCTGAGATACATCATTATCTACATGACGACTTTACAACGAATATCATATGGATTAAGCATACTGATCAGCGATACGGATTTTATATTTTTGGAACATCATGATGTCTTGCCGGCATCACTGAAAACTGTTGACCGCTTCTCTCTTGTAGGAAACTAGCCTATGTTTATGTGTACTATGATTGTTTTTCATTTGGTGCTAATGCTGTTATATGGAATAGGTCTTTGGATTATGGGCGCGGATTTTCTTTAATGGACGACGGCTGAATTGTGAATGACGGGCCAGACGCTTTTAATTGTACATCACAACATCGAACAGTGTCATGATAGAATACGGTGAAATTGAAAGTGGTAAACGGGGGTGTATTCGAATGGATTTGACGGTTTTTGTCATCCACACATTTCATTTTTCTGCAGAATGTGATCATATCTAGCAGAGATATTTGATGACGTTCCACGCATAAGCTCATGATCATATGTGATCATATCTAGCAGAGATATTTGATGACGTTCCACGTATAAGCTCTAAAAATTTAGTCCATATCGATAAGTATTAATTAAGCTAATTAGATAAAACAAAAGTCATCCGAATTCATCCCAGGTGTTTGGGTCAATTCGGACAAGCACTACTTATGCGACGTTGGGCGAAAACATACCTTCTATGAGGCGTAGTCGGACACCGGGGCGCTAAATAAAACCGCGATAGCCATTTTTGACTCATTTCGTTGGATTCCATGACTTATGAGTAAATTCGAGAAAAAGGATCAAAGAGAGAGAACTCTTAGTATCATGAAATGTTATAATCGGCTTAAATGTGGCATGTGGCTTCATGATTTCGTAAAATTGGTGTTTTTTCAAGTATATCCATCTAATATCGACATTTTCCAGGCAACAAATAGGAACGGGCACAATAGAAATATCTGTATCGGTTATTTTTAGCGTGTCCGAATTCACCTCTTCGTCCAGAAGAGTTAGGTACAAACTGAACTTTTCTAGAAAATCTATCCTTTTTTATTTTACTTTTTGACTCTATTATCGCGCCAATTAATATATGTGTTTCGGAAAATATTCATCATCATATGGCCAGGGCTTTGAACTTTTGAGACCAGTAGAAGTTTTGTAAAAATTGAAAAAGACAACGGAAAAAAGTGTAGTGTGTTTTCAAAATTCCAGTTAAAAAACTCTGGTGGCTAAGATGATCATTTCGATGTCGTTTAATAATCTACCTGTGAGAAAAGAAAATAATTGAAGATAAAACGAGGTTTGTTTCATAATAAATGTAAAAAAATGAAATTTTGTGTTTTTCTTGGTCTTTTATCCGCATTCACCCCAGTTGTCCGAATACACACCCCAGTTGACGATATAGAACAGTGTCAGAGTATTGTAAATAGCTGCATTGAGCTGTATCTATATCGAACAGGCAAAATTAGTATTGAAACGTGTGAAGAGTATTGCAAATAGCGACATCGAGCTGTGTCAGTAAGAACAGGTGAAAGTATTATTGATTAGTGTGAGACTATTGTAAGTGACAACATCGAGCGATTTCAACATGAACAGGTGAAATTAGTCTTGATCCGTGTAAGGGTACGGAAAGTGACAAGGAGTATTTTAAGGTCCATATTGAACACTATATCAAGGTTACCAGTCACAATATGCCTGGTTGATAGATAAATTTCGACGACCCACAGTCACACGTATAGGCACCAGACGTGTATTCGTTCCAGTTATAATCTTTGATGGCTTTAGAATAATCAAAAATATTACTTGACATTGACTTAATGTACTGGTAACAGATACATGCGATTCCGTGAACTTAAAATAATTATGTACAGCACTGCGAATCTTTGGGTAGATTTGGGAGGTTTATTTTGTCCAGTGTTTTATCCAAATACCTGCGTGTCAAGAATTGAAAGGGTGTTTGTAACCCCCCATTTTATGAAAGGCTCTTATACTTACCTTGTGCATAATATTTAATATTATGCAATACTGTTGGGTAGATTCTAAACCTCTTATACCAAATTGCCAGAAAAAAACGGACACCCCCCTCTAGGGCCTCCATCAACTCCGGCGACCTTGACCGCTTAAGTTCCCGCCAAAAACTGAACTCCTCAGTTTGATTCTATAATAACTATAGCATGTAAAAAACAATAACATTTATGTACCTCCCCCAGTCTTTGATTAACAGTGTGGGTGGGAGGCGGGATCGCAAGGTAAGTATAAGGGTCTTTCATAAAATGGGGGGATATAAAAACCCTTTCATTTTATATCAAGACACCTTATACTTACCTTGTGCATAATATTTAATATTATGCAATACTGTTGGGTAACCCTAGAATTTGTGGGAACCCTGGCGGGTAGGCTAACCAAAGACAAAAGGTAGATACCTGTATCAATTTTAGAGCGTCAAGGCCGTCATTGATATGTAACCCAGTCCTCTCCGTTACCTGATAACTCGAGCGGGGCACCACCCTGGTGAAAGTCCGAGCTTTCTTTTGGTACACCTGCTAGGGGAAAACCCTAATAAATCGAGCAAATATACAAAGGGTAAACATAATTGTGATGATTCTGAGATACTCACTTAATGCTTTCTTGACTCCGTCCGAGGCCTGTTCCCAGAGGATGCATCGGCGTTGGACGGGTCCCTTTGGACATGAATGCTCGAAACGCGCTTTCTAACGGAAGGTACGGGAATAGTATGCGCGGCATTGCTCAGCCTTTTAGTGAGAGTAGCCATTTAATTGCTAGCTGTCAACGTAGAAGGGTCCAGGAGATAATACTTGATGAAAGTAGCCTCAGATCTCCACTGAGCAATGTCCATGATGTCACAAAGTGAAGCTCCCTTAATAACGCTTACTAAGTGACTACCGCTCTGGTCTCATCAACTTCGGCGAAAACAAATTCCTTAGTCTAGGCAGCTGCATAGACCATCTAAATGGTTTCAATGATCCATCAAGCGATGGTGTCTTTGGAAGCCTGTTGTGGTTATTGATCTGATGGGTAATCCACAAACGATTGTCTGAAGTTCGAAGATGTTTGGCAGCTTCGATATTGTACTTCGCAGCACGCACCGGACATAAGAATTTATCGTCAGGAGAAAACTTACCTAGGTCAGCTAAAACCAAAGGTTTTGCGCCAGAAGTCTCCGGCTGAAGTAGCAGACATTCGCCCATAAAACATAAGCGATCTTCTCAGTGGAGAGAGCATGGATCTCAGATCTCCTCCGAGCGGACGCCATAGCGACGAGAAATACAGTCTTAAGTGTCAAGATCTTAAGGCTGGCCTGACCCATGGGCTCGAAAGGTGGTCTCGTAAGAGCATTAGGACCAATTCGAGATTCCATGCAGGAGGCAGTTTCTTCACCCGAGGTCGTAGGTGAAACATGCCTTGGTCAGGTCGTCTAATGGTTTGCTCTGCTAAACCTTAGACCCGTCTCGAAAACCAGGGTGGATTGTCTCTATGGCAGACCGGTAACCAGATATTGTGACTGGTTGTCCCTTTTCTTCGTATAAGAATACGAAGAAGTCTGCTACTTCCCCCGGAGTTGTTTGAGAGGGATTCTTATAGTTTCTCTCGCACCACTCCGAGAACAGGCTGAGTTTAAAGTTATAAACCCGTCTGGTGAAGGGCCTTCTACATTGTGCCATAGATTGGCAGCTCCATGCAGATAGTTTGAACATTGCTGGATTGTCGTGAACTCGACGCCCCCGGCATTGTGTGAGGAGATCTGGACGGTCCGGCAGAATGCGTGGGTAGTCTTCGACAAGATTGAGGAGACTCGTGAACCACGATCGTGTCGGCCAGAAAGGAGCGAATAGAATGACTCTGCAATTCTCGCTCTCGATCTTTTTGAGAACCATCGGAATTAGTATGGTCGGAGGATACGCGTAAGCGTACATTCCTGACCACGGAACCGCTAGTGCATCCACGGCGTGCGCCGATGGATCCGGAAACGGGGTCACATATACTAGGAGCTTATTGTTATCCTTCGTGGCAAATAGGTCTACATGAGGAGTCGACCACTAAAAGAAGACTTATCTGAGTACCAAGTCGTTCAGTTGCCATTCGGTCGGACGAACTCTCTGTTGACGAGACAGAGAGCCCGCAAGCACGTTCCGTATCCCCGGAATATGCGCTGCTCGCAGGGTCACCTTATGCGTGATGCCCCACTTGAATAGCTTCCAGGTCATGAACATAGCTGGGGGGATCTGGTCCCTCCCTGCTTGTTTATGTATGCGACCACTGTTGAGCTGTCCGACCTTACCAGAACAACATTCTCCCGCACGAGCGGGAGAAACCGTTTCAACGCTAGGATGACTGCTCTCATCTCCGAGAGATTGATATGCCAGTCTTTTCCTGCGCGGTCCACATTCCTTGTGCCAGGTTCTCGTCCAGATGTGCTCCCCAGCCGTCCATGAAGGCGTCCGTAAATAGGACTAGACTCGATTCCGGCGGATGCAACGGGGCCCCCGTGATGAGGTTGTCCCGGTTCCGCCACCATCCGAGGGCTGATAATAGATTAGAGTCTATCGGGATTGGTTGGTTCAATTGACCTGTGCTCTGTTCCCAGAAGGACATTAGGTACATTTGTATGGGTCTGCGTCGAAGTGGACCGTAGTTGACCACTTCTCCCAGACTGACCAGTCGACCCAGAAGTCGCAAGAACTCTCTCGCCGGGAGAGCTCGGCAGGTGAAAAACACCGCGAGCATCTCCTCCAGCAGATCTAGGGCAGCCGGCGAAGGTCGAACCCGCCCGATCCGGAGATCGAACTGAACCCCCAGGTGTAAGAACAACTGTGACGGGATCAGCGCTGGTACGTTGACTGTCCAGCCGCTGAGAAGCGCATGGAATAGTGTCAACCTGATCGCATAGGTGACTGCCGTTTCCGACGGTCCCTTGACCAACCAATCGTCGATGTAGGTGCTGATATCCACACCATACCTCCGTAGGACGACCGATAGGGTATCCACTACCCGTGTGAAAACTCGAGGAGCAGATGTAATTCCGAACGGTAACGCTTGGAATTCTAATATCTTGCCGTCGGTGGCGAACCTTAGATACTTTCGTAGTCCCAATGGATCGGTACATGAAAGTATGCGTCCTTCAAATCTATTGATGCGGCCCACATGCCGACCCGAAGGCCGGCCCGTACAGATCGAAGAGTTTCCATCTTGAGTCTCTCGATGCGAATGTAACGGTTGAGGGGCCGTAGATTGAGGACCGGTTGCCATCCCCCAGTTTTCCTGGACACCAAAAACATCCTGGTGTAAAACCCCGGATTCGTTGCCGGATCTTTCACCTCTACTACAGACGCTAGGCGAGGAGGGAAGTTATCTCGTCCCGTATAATAGAAATTTGACGGGAGTCTCGAGGTAACGGGGTCACCAGTGGGGTCCCTGTCAGCGGAGGAGAATGGTTTGGAGTGCTCCATTCCATTCGGTATCCTTCCGCGACAATCTGCCTTACCAGGCCGTCTGCGCTGTACCGATTCCACCAACAGATGAAGTGCGCTAGACGGCCTCCGACCGGCAGTTCCGGGCACCGACACAGAAGTGCCGAGTCCGGTGGGCCCCCCCCCCCCCCACTCGTGCTGAGCTTGAGGTTGGTGTCCTGGGCAGTGGGGGAGCGCACACTGACATGTCAGGTGCGCTTCCCACCCTTACCAGCGGGCTTATAGGAGTTACTAGACCCCTTCTTGCCGTTCCCCTTGCCACGGTTGCCTCTCCTGGCTTTCCTAGGCTTCAAAGAGCCGGAGAAATAGTCAGCGGGCTTGGAAGTGCTGGCTTTGCGCTTCCCCTTAGCAAGGGTCTGGTTTGCTTGACCATGGACTCAAGCTCCTGAGAGTCAATATGACCTTCAGCAGTGTAAGCCTTGAGTCTGTCGGCGAACAGCTCTTGGCTACCGAGAGGTAAGTTCAAGAGGTTCTGCACAAGGTCTTTTGTGTCCAGTCGAGACTCAGCCAGGAAGAGTCTCCGTCGGGCAATCTGCACTCTGGCTATCACCCTTGTCAGAAGGTCCAACCCTGTTGCAGTAGCCAACTGCATACAGTGGTAGAACTCTGGGGGTGCCTGAGGAACCAATAGCGGTTCTCCAGCGCCAGCCGGAAGCACCACGGGTTTCGGAATCGCTTCCGCATCCATGGAGTGCAACCGGGACACCGCGTCGTCAGCCGTACGCAGCAGGGCAGCTACGTGCGATGCGTGTGTCATGTGCAGTAGGTGGCTAAAGGTTCGTATCCCGGCCCGGGCCGAACACTCTGCCGCCTTGAGCTCTTCGTCAACTGACCGGCGCAACATATCGTTTGGATGTAAATCCTCCCGATGTTCCTACTGGTCAGGAAGAAGGCGGACTGCTGTCCATCCTTCGAAGCTGCTTCCATCCGCTTGACTTCCGACGGACGACCCCTGAAGAGCTCAATAAACCTGGGTGGTGCCGTACGCAGGGAACGCTTACCCTTTCCCTGCGGCCCCACCGATAGCGCTTCGAAAGACTGATCCACGGATGGATCTAACCCTAACGAGATCAGCTCAGGCCGGCGAGCCGGTGGCTGTCCCGTTAACGATCGCTTTGCGGATTCTTACTGCTTAGTGTTCGGAGGGACACCGCACACTTCGGCAGCATACGCTAGCAACCTAGTCCAAGAGGACATATGGCCGAGCGTCAGGAGCTGTAGGCCTCCCGGCATCTTCTGTTGAGCGGTAGCCCGTAGAAGAGCCGCATCGATGGTATCATCGACGGCACTCATTTGCTCCTGGTTCAAGTCGACGTGAGGGACGGAGTCCTCTCCGGACGTTGAACCAACCTCCATATCCATATCCTCTAGCAACCGGTCATCAAGAGAGCCGATGACGAAGCTGGATGAAAACCCTAGGGTGCACTCCAGGGATTCTTCCATTCGGCATGGAATAGACTATGGGTCCGTTTTTCGGCCACCAGTTGTCGTAAAACCTTCAACCCAAATCACTTATATGTATATATTTTCTGAAAGAGCATGATGAAACTATTATTTTAAGATATAACACTGCTATGTTATAGAAAAATTGAACTCGAACATTCTCCTCGATTCTTGCTTCATTTTTCCTAGAAAACCCCTTAAAAATGTCGAAAAATGGTCAAATTCGGCTCAATTTCCAGAAAAATATGTAAGAGCGATTTCAGTTAAACTTCTTAGTCACGTACCTTGGTCCGATCTCAACTTAAAAAGGCAAACAAAAGTGGGTGTCAACCTGCCCGTTTTTTGTCAGATTTTCTTCCCGTAAATGAGTCCCGATTTTTAGGCACACCCAAGAGGCATAACTGAGGCAGGACAAACTTTACTCCATGATCCCGATCAGCGTGTAGACGAAGCCAGCACTTGATTTGTACGTACTCGTTTGCAGCGTTGATAATGCTGAATAGGATGGTATTATAGATATAAGCTATTAAGAAGACAAGAAGAATTATGATGTAACAGAACAAGGGCAGTCTATCGTATTATGAAATTAGACCGGGCCATTACTACGAAACTGTGGAGGCCACCCTAGGTCACCCGTGGGGCGTGACCAGGAGGATTGGATATGTCCTCCGTCCAACGGGTAACCGTCACGGCCCAGGCCGCATGTTCCCAGTTGAACGGAGACACGATTGCGAGCACGGGCTAGCAACCCGGCATCGGAGCAATCGCGGCCACCGTACGACGCCACAACACGGACCTGTGGATCCGTGTCGGCCGTAGATTGATCGACCTCATTCTCGGCTGGGCTGGTGGACTTAGCCATCCCGTCGAGCGCAGTCGTGTCCCTATCCGTACCGTCTCCTGCTGGACCCCGAGAAGGGCAGGACGGTGTCTCACTATCGACTAGAGTCGTAGGAGCACATGACGGTTCGGAATGGACAACAAGAAGTCTCAGACGGGCGGCGCGAAGTCTTGGCTCGCACCTAGACTTGCACGGCCTGCGTTTCTTGATCGAAGAAATAGCAGGCGGGTTTCTCAACGCGGCGCTCCCTAGAGGGGACCACGAACACCGGTGCGCCAGTTTCGCTGCTAGCCGTCGCGCCCTGGGACAAGCCCAAAGCACGATTCAGCTGCGCAAAACGTGCGGCAAGTTCTGATTCTGGTATAACCTTCCTACTTGTTAGACTGTAGTAAGACCAGGTGTAGTCCTCTCATAATGTACTACGGACCTCGTGTATATACCGCCACAACATCGTAGATGCCACTATGTGTACAGAAACGAGCTCAATCAAATCAAGTCTCAGTTTCGTGGTATTATAACAAGAGATGGGCCCCATCGTAACTGTCCATTCGTAAAAATCAAGCGTACAACACCGTAATGCGCACACAATGAATAATGATTCATTGTATAGGTATCAGTATAGCCCCACTTGTACTGTAATACCTCTGCAGCACCACATGTTGAACTACTATACATGTGCAAACGTATAGTTTGATAATTACGGCACACCATACATACAATCAACTGTATATAGTATTGGAGCGAAAGAATGTTTGGAACGTGAAACATTCTAGACAGTATTTTATTTCCATAGTATGCCATGAAAATACCTCGCATCGTTCTACTAAAATACAGACAACAATGTGCTATTGTTGTGACTATATATATACACCGTTCTTTGAAACGTAAACCCAAAGTGCGAATATAATGTACAGAGTTCAGCTATTAGAATAGTGTCTACATGTACATGCATTGTCCTGCCAAGGTATGCCCAACTACCTATAGAATATTCGCACAAAGAATTCGCAGTAACAAAGAGGTTACGTAACTTCTCTAGCAACGGACTCTATGACCCCGACGCACTACCCCGAGAGAGGTGTGCTGCCGGTCAAAATGGATACTTAGTAACATGTCAACAAGAGTCCATTACCGGATCAGTAGCGCACAACGTAACCTATGATCGTAAAGCCAACTCCGAATCGTGCCATAGCTTGTCGTGCCAGCCTTGTCGTGCCAGACATTCAACACATTTATCACAATGGTATACGATTTACATTTACAACGTATATATTATTCTCAAAGCAGAGCAGAATAATCCCATAGTGAAAGCATAGACCCAATATGCTGTTTACAGAATGGCGAGCGCCAAACTGTGCGATCCCATTACACTGAGGATTTCCACTGTACATGATTTATAAAAATAAATACAATGAAATGCGGTAAGGAATTCGGCATAATGAGAAAGTACATAAATGTAAAAACTCACGGACCAATACGGGAGGCTTGAGAGCACGAGTAAATCCAATGA
This sequence comes from Hanleya hanleyi, assembly GCA_036873755.1. Taxonomy (NCBI): domain Eukaryota; kingdom Metazoa; phylum Mollusca; class Polyplacophora; order Lepidopleurida; family Hanleyidae; genus Hanleya; species Hanleya hanleyi. The sequence goes on from JAVTVY010020263.1 coordinate 23,622, forward strand.
ATATAAATGAATCTCCTTAGTTTGAGGAGCACTGTAATCCACGTGTGGGTTTGATCGTGCTAGAAATCAAGCAGAGGAGTTGAGTTTTGGGCGGGAACTTAAGCGGTCAAGGTCGCCGGAGTTGATGGAGGCCCTAGAGGGGGGTGTCCGTTTTTTCTGGCAATTTGGTATAAGAAGTTTAGAATCTACCCAACAGTATTGCATAATATTAAATATTATGCACAAGGTAAGTATATGTATAAGGTGTCTTCATATAAAAAGCCGGTCTTGGGGTGTCTCGTTTATTGTCAATGAACGATAATCGAAAATACTTTAGTTATGATTGATGGTATTATGTTTTCGGATGGCACGGTCTGTTAGACCTCCTTGATCAATTGATTTAGAATCCTCAGATATAGCGCATATTTTACCAAACACAAAGTGTTGCACTATTTGGTTTACGGTATTAGATAAATTCGCTAAATATTTCACAGTAATATGATCGTAAATCGTCGACCGATTAAACTTTCTTCGACCAAGGCTGCAGTGAGGTTCATGATGTTTAAATAGCTGGGAGATATCGGATGTTTGTAGTCGGTGGTTATTACAATGTTGAACCCTTTAACCCTATCTGACCTGCGCGATTTGGGGTGTACCGCAGCCTGGGGAGGGAGAAGTGCTCTCGCTACATATTTTCGCTATCCGTTAGGGTAGAGAGCTGAAACTTACCACACTATATCTTTGGGTCAAGCTCTACTAGAAAAAGTAGATTTTTTTTATTTAGGCGTTTTCTTCGCAAAACTGCATGATAAATTAGTAAATAATAATCTGATAAGAAATAAAATACGTTTGACCCACTTTTCCGTGCATAAAGCAAGAAATCTGACGAAAATATAACTTTTTTGGTACCCCATATGGCTGTCATTTTCAATTTACGAATGATTCTTTGCTCGGGTGGTCATGCAAATAGTCTCAAAATGACATCAATGTGATAATCTACAAAGTCACGGCGTATCGACTCTCAATTTTTTGTCGTTTCGGAGATGGGAACAAACAACCAACAAGGTGGGGGTGGAGGCAGTCCAGGTAGGGTTAACATTATCATTCAAACCGCTCTGGGGCACTGATCCAAGCTTCAGCATCCAAAATTATTCCCTATGCAGAATTTGTGAATCAAATTCTGTATCAAGTGCGTAGCAGATGGGTAGACAATGTCTATTATCTCGATATTAACATTCCCTCAGTCATGGTTGGGGAAGGAAAGTGGTTTTTTAGCCGCTTTTTCCGCACAGATTTTCTATGACCATATTAGTCTTTGGGTAGTCTTGTCAACATACTGTTGGTCACACTTCTTGCAGGAAACCAAATACATACAATTATTTTAGAACAACTAAGTTTAACATATAAATTAACAGAATAAGACTTTTCAGTTAATGACGAACAGAATATAGTGGAAGTGCTAACGTTTTTGTCAACCTCCTTGGCCACATATAGAAGTTGTAAATTTACTATACATGGAAGTAGATACTAAACTGTCTCGTATTGCCGTTTTCAAAGATTGGTGTAAAAACGGTTCAGACGTGTGGAATATATTCGGTATTTTAATTGGAAAATATCTTAGTGCATATCTATCCGTATTTAGGAACCTACATCGCTTTTCATCAGATTGTGTGCGTGTGGAGAGTCGAGAAATCCCAATTAGATAGATCTACGTATGGTGGCTGATATCTGCCATGTCGTACCATCGTACTATCGCCCTATTTTTATTGATACGATGGTACGATGGTACTACATGGCAGATATCAGTCACCATATCTACGTCTATACGGTATTTTCTGTTGCCATCTAGCTCTTCGGCTGGCCTTTAAATACCCACATGCTGTCGACATCTGAATATTTTTAAATGGCACAACAATAATTTTTCTAAAATGATTTAACTCTCTGCAGGACTGTTTTTAGCAAAGTCGACATAAGTTTATTTGTACAACTTCTGTAACCAGCTATCAATCTAACTTCTATGCATTTTATGTATTTTATGTGTGAAGTACAATTTCGCTACATCTGTATGGGTGCTAGGAAGGAAATACAGAATCAAGTGATATAGCTTTACTTAATTCCGTAACCAGCACATAGTAATAGTAATATTAACACATTAATATCATATTATTTGGGCTTTGTCTGCTGGAACTATAACAAACTCCTTGCGCCGTGGTGTCTCTCAATGTTTGTTTTGCTTAGCTAAGTGTATTTCTGCCGATGTGGGGGTAGTAGCGACAGGGGAGGGTAGTACTTCAGGCTCTACTTTTTCTCGTTTCGACCACTCAACAACGTATCGCTCAAGTTCGCTAAAGATTATCTTATGGTCGGTCGGTTCTCTTTATTTATTTTGACTCCTACATCAGGAGTGTGTTATGGTCTATATTGTACACTATATCATGGTTACCACAATATGTCTACACGACTTAGAGATCAATGTCGACGACTCACAGTAACACGTAAGAGCACCGGACGTGTATTACTTCCAGCAAAACTCTAGGGGGCCTTAGAATAATTAAACCTATTACTTGCTATTGATTTAGTGTACTGGTAAGAAATATACGGCGGATGTGTGAACTAATTGCGTAATTAGGTACAGCGTTGGGGATCTCTTGAGTCGTTCTAATTATGTCCAGTGCTTTATGCAAATATAGAAGTTTCAATAATAACTGGTCTTGGGGGTCTTTCAATTATTTTCAACGGAGGACATCATCGAAAATACCATATTTTGGTTATGCTTGATCAAGTTGTTGGTACTTTGTATTCGAATGACAGGGCTTGATGGACATAACGATGATGCTTGGGATATTATGGTACAAGGACCACATTATAGATGATGCTTGGTGAATATACTCCACATTGACAGAGAAGATGATAAGATATACGCGTTTGCGTCTCCATATGAACTTTCCGTGTGATTGTGAACTTTCAATTAACCGTTTCGACGACTGGACGCTTGGTGAATTCGAATTCCCCATACATGTATTTGTTTGAACAATGTTTGAATGTCGCGGATGTCATCACCATTGCATCACTATTATCGCATATATTATTATTAATAATCAATCACAAATATCCTGTTTGCTATTATTACTTGAAACGTATAATCTAATTGTTATTTATTTATTTTTAGCTTGGTGCCAAAGCTGTTATATGGATTAGGTCTTTGGATTACCGACGCGGAAATTCTTTAATGGACGACGGGTGAATATTGAATGGACTAGAAGCTTTGTAATGTATCACGTAACTTATCTATTCCTTTTCAGCTAGTGGATTTTGTTTCATAAATGTAATTGTTGATTTCACTGTTTGGAGATTCGTTAACAAATTGTAGGGCAGGCGTTAGTACTTGTAACCTTGAAACGGGGTCTAAATATGGCGTGTATCTTCGGCATAAATGTTCCACATGTACGTGCATCGAACTTGCCATAGGGTCCAATATGTCATGCTATCTTTTTCTCTTTCTGTGTTGCCTTCAGCTATATGTAGGGGCATACCGTACAGACATGTATCTATATGGAATTTCCCGACTCTTTATACTACAATCCCTCATCAGTACGTTATTGACCGTCTAAGTTCATAAATAGTATCGATGTTCAAGAAACCTGATCGCCGATATGTTAATGTTAATAGACATTAGCAATCTTTAGGTTTATTACATACGAAGGATATCATTCATGGGATGTTTCTTTGTCTATTGTGTTGCTTGAATTTCTCATTAATAATAACTATGTGAAATTTGGCAACACAAGATATCAACAGCATATAGATATTCCAATGTGTACTAATCGTGCACCCCTTTTGGTTGACCTTTATCTGTTCTATTATGAATAAGCCTATGTTAAGACGCTTTCAAAAACCGATCGAAAGCCCGTTCCTTCTCATTCACTAAGCGTCATATAGACGTTCTTCTCGGTGTGAATATTACATTGGATTTATAGGAAACTACAGATAGCCCTAACGGCTCATCAAACGTGGACCCATATCTCTATAAAACTGAAGCGGGCCCTCTCCCTCGTCGACTTTACGACAAAAGAGATGATTTCAATTTCGACAACGCAAACCATCCTTTTCTGGACAGTAATATTTCAGTAGGACATGCATATGGCGTATATATATCACGCCTGTAGCATTTTCTAAATCCTGTGTGAAATTTGACGATTTAATAAACGTTACAAAGCATTATTGCAAAAACTTATTAAACAGTGTTATACCACCAAGCGCCTCCACTCGATTTTCTCAGATTTGGCGCTTGCTGATTGCTAGCGTATAGCGTGCAAGATCTATGGCGTTACGTTTCGTAACTTGTGTCTAATTCCACTTAACCCGGGGCTAGGGAGGGAGGGAATTTGGCTTAATGTCACACTCAAGTTTGTTTCACTCATATGGTGACAGTCAGTTTGGTTGGTGGAGGAAGCCGGAGTACCTGGAGAGAACCACCGCCCTTCGGTCCCGGGGCTAGGAGCTGAATGGACCCATGTACCTGGATCGTCACGATGTTCATATGAACAGGCACAATCAAAGAGTGACTGAGATACATTACTCTCTTGATAACGGCTTTACAAAAGAAATCATATGTATTAGGAATACTGATCAGCGATATGGGTTGGGTATTTTTGGAGGAAACTAGCCTATGTTTATGAATAGTATGTTGTTGCTTTTTTTAATTGGGTGCTAATGCTGTTATATGGAATAGGTCTTTAATTTATGGACGCGGAAGTTCTTGAATGAACGACGGCTGAATATTGAATGATGGACTAGACGCTTGCATATACCTGTCAGCCAATCAAAAGCCCCAAACGTCTTAGCTATTTGACAGTCATAGCGCTGGATCATAGCATTGCCATTTCGGTTCGCCAAGCCAGATTTTAAGTCACTCCTGTTTTTAGCGTCCACCTAACAAATACATTTCCTGGTTGTGACTGACCATTATACCGCTGTCATATTTATGTATACTATGAACTCTTCATATCTATATGCTATTTTGAAATTAACTTATTTATATTCTATTGAATAAACTATATTTATCAATATTAATCTACATGTAAGTATCATTTCATCACTCGATCAGAATCCATTTAATGCATTCTAAGTTAGGAGAGTCCTTTCTATCGTTTGGTATCCACTACGCATCTTCATTGTCAAACGCCATTACACAGGAATCATGAATTAAGACATTATTACAACTGAGCCTCGGGAACAAGTTCTGGGACTAATCGAAAAATACCGGGTCAGGGTGAGCTATTGGGTCAGGCAATATCCGGTAATTGTCAATGGATACGTGTTTCCCTAAAGTAATGAGCTGACACCCCGATGGATTTGTCCTTGACTGTCACCTCAATTATCAGTTGTAATACATACATAGGAGTATATACTTTAAGAATATTTATCTTCTGAACCGAACGGAAAAAGCAATCAAGTTTGAGAATCTTGACCAAATCACTTTCAGGTACAGTAGGTTTGCAAACGCTTGTGTAATATTTCGAACGTGCAAACGTGCATACCGCTGACTAACGATATATAGTTCAGTGGAAATATTTGTGGAAATGTATGTGGTGATGTTCACAGAAATGTATGTGATGATGTTCACAGAAATGTATGTGGCAATTATCACAGAAATGTATGTGACGATATTCATAGAAATGTATGTGGTGATGTTCACAGAAATGTATGTGATGATGTTCACAGAAATGTATGTGGTAATGCTCACAGAAATGTATGTGGTAATGTTCACAGAAATGTATGTGGTAATGTTCATGGAAATGTATGCGATGATGTTTACAGAAATGTATCCGATGATATACAGAGATATGTATGTGGTGATGTTCACAGAAATGTGTGTGGTGATGGTCACAGAAATGATGTTCACAGAACTGTATGTGGTGATGTTCACAGAAATATATGTGATGATGTTCACAGAAATGTATGTGGCAGTTATCACAGAAATGTATGTGATGATGTTCACAGAAATGATGTTCACAGAACTGTATGATGATATTCACAAAACTGTGTGTGATGATGTTCACAGAAATGTATGTGGTAATGTTCACAAAAATGTATGTGGTAATGTCCATGGAAATGTATGTGATGATGTTTACAGAAATGTATCTGATGATATACAGAGAGATGTATGTGGTGATGTTCACAGAAATGTTTGTGGTGATGTTCACAGAAATGATGTTCACAGAACTGTATGTGGTGATGTTCACAGAAACATATGTGATGATGTTCACAGAAATGTATGTGGCAATTATCACAGAAATGTATGTGATGATGTTCACAGAACTGTATGATGAAATTCACAGAATTGTGTGTGGTGATGTTCACAGAAATGTATGTGATGATGCTCATAGAACTGTATGATGATATTCACAGAAATGTGTGTGGTGATGTTCACAGAAATGTATGTGATGATGTTCACAGAAATGATGTTCACAGAACTGTATGATGATGTTCATAGAAATGTATGTGATGTTCACAGAAATGTATGTGGTGATGTTCAGAGAAATGTATTTGATGATGTTCACAGAAATGTATGTGATGATGTTCACATAAATGTATGTGGCAATTATCACAGAAATGTATGTGGTGATGTTCACAGAAATGTATGTGATGATGTTCACAGAAATGTATGTGGTGATGTTCACAGAAATGTATGTGATGATATTCAAAGAATTGTATGTGGTAATGTTCACATAAATGTATGTGGTAATGTTCATGGAAATGTATGTGATGATGTTTACAGAAATGTGTGTGGTGATGTTCACATAAATGTATGTGATGTTCACAGAAATGATGTTCACAGAACTGTATGATGATATTCACAGAAATGTATGTGATGTTCACAGAACTGTATGTGGTGATGTTCACAGAAATGTATGTGAGGATTTTCAAAGAAATGTATGTGACAATTATCACAGAAATGTATGTGGTGATGTTCACAGAAATGTTTTTAAGGATGTTCACAGAAATGTATGTGGTGATGTTCATCGAAATGTATGTGATGATTTTTACAGAAATGTATATGATGATGTTCACAGAAATCTATGTGGCAATTATCACAGAAATGTATGTGGCGATATTCATAGAAATGTATGTGGTGATGTTCACAGAAATGTATGTGATGATGTTCACAGAAATGTATGTGAGATGTCCACAGAAATGTATGTGGCAATTATCACAGAAAAGTATGTGGCGATATTCATAGAAATGTATGTGGTGATGTTCACAGAAATGCATGTGATGATGTTCACAGAAATGTATGTGATGATGTTCACAGAAATGTATGTGGCAATTATCACAGAAATGTTTGTGGCGATATTCATAGAAATGTGTGCGGTGATGTTCACAGAAATGTATGTGACGATGTGCACAGAAATATATGTGAGATGTTCACAGAAATGTATGTGGCAATTATCACAGAAATGTATGTGGCGCTGTTCATAGAAATGTATGTGGCGATGTTCACAGAAATGTATGTGATGATGTTCACAGAAATGTATGTGATGATGTTCACAGAAATGTATGTGGCAATAATCACAGAAATGTATGTGGCGCTGTTCATAGAAATGTATGTGGCGATGTTCAGAGAAATGTATGTGATGATGTTCACAGAAATGTATGTGATGATGTTCACAGAAATGTATGTGGCGATATTCATAGAAATGCATGGTGATGTTCACAGGAATGTATGTGATGATGTTCACAGAAATGTATGTGGCAATAATCACAGAAATGTATGTGGCGATATTCATAGAAATGTATGGTGATGTTCACATAAATGTATGTGATGATGTTCACAGAAATGTATGTGATGATGTTCACAGAAATGTGGCAATAATCACAGAAATGTATGTGTCATATTCATAGTAATGTATGTGGTGATGTTCACAGAAATGTATGTGATGATGTTCACAGAAATATATGTGATGATGTTCACAGAAATGTGGCAATAATCACAGAAATCTATGTGTCGATATTCATAGAAATGTATGTGGTGATGTTCACAGAAATGTATGTGATGATGTTCACAGAAATGTATGTGCCAATTATCACAGAAATGTATGTGGCGATATTCATAGAAATGTATGTGGTGATGTTCACAGAAATGAATGTGATGATGTTCACAGAAATATATGTGAGATGTTCACAGAAATGTATGTGGCAATTATCACAGAAATGTATGTGGCGATATTCATAGAAATGTATGTGTTGATGTTCACAGAAATGTATGTGATGATGTTCACAGAAATGTATGTGATGATGTTCACAGAAATGTATGTGGCAATTATCAGAGAAATGTATGTGGCGATATTCATAGAAATGTATGTGGTGATGTTCACAGAAATGTATGTGATGATGTTCACAGAAATGTATGTGATGATGTTCACAGAAATGTATGTGGCAATTATCATAGAAATGTATGTGGCGATATTCATAGAAATGTATGTGGTGATGTTCACAGAAATGTATGTGTTGATGTTCACAGAAATGTATGTGGCAATTATCACAGAAATGTATGTGGCGGTATTCATAGAAATGTATGTGATGATGTTCATAGAAATGTATGTGGTAATGTTCACAGAAATGTATGTGAGATGTTCACAGAAATGTATGTGGCAATTATTACAGAAATGTATGTGGCGATATTCCTAGAAATGTATGTGGTGATGTTTACAGAAATGTATGTGATGATGTCCACAGAAATGTATGTGATGATGTTCACAGAAATGTATGTGGCAATAATCGCAGAAATGTATGTGGCGATACTCATAGAAATGTATGGTGATGTTCACAGGAATGTATGTGATGATGTTCACTGAAATGTATGTGGCAATAATCACAGAAATGTATGTGACGATATTCATAGAAATGTATGGTGATGTTCACATAAATGTATGTGATGATGTTCACAGAAATGTATGTGATGATGTTCACAGAAATGTGGCAATAATCACAGAAATGTATGTGGCGACATTCATAGAAATGTAAGTGGTGATGTTCACAGAAATGTATTTGATGATGTTCGCAAAAATATATGTGATGATGTTCACAGAAATGTATGTGGCAATTATCACAGAAATGTATGTGGTGATATTCATATAAATGTATGTGAGATGTTCACAGAAATGTATGTGGTAATTATCACAGAAATGTATGTGGCGATATTCATAGAACTGTATGTGGTGATGTTCACAGAAATATATGTGATGATGTTCACTGAAATGTATGTAGCAATTATCGCAGAAATGTATGTGATGATGTTCACAGAACTGTATGATGATATTCATAGAAATGTATGTGATGTTCACAGAAATGTATGTGGTGATGTTCAGAGAAATGTATGTGGTGATGTTCACAAAAATGTATGTGATGATATTCAAAGAATTGTATGTGGTAATGCTCACATGAATGTAGGTGGTAATGTTCGTGGAAATGTATGTGATGATGTTCACAGAAATATATGTGGCAATTATGACAGAAATGTATGTGGTGAAGTTCACAGAAATGTGTGTGATGATGTTCACAGAAATATATGTGGTGATGTTCACAGAAATGTATGTGATGATATTCAAAGAATTGTATGTGGTAATGTTCACATAAATGTATGTGGTAATGTTCATAGCAATGTATGTGGTGATGTTCACAGAAATGATGTTCACAGAACTGTATGATGATATTCACAGAAATGTATGTGATGTTCACAGAAATGTATGTGGTAATGTTCACAGAAATGTATGTGATGATATTCAAAGAAATATATGTGATGATGTTCACAGAAATGTGGCAATAATCACAGAAATCTATGTGTCGATATTCATAGAAATGTATGTGGTGATGTTCACAGAAATGTATGTGATGATGTTCACAGAAATGTATGTGGCAATTATCACAGAAATGTATGTGGCGATATTCATAGAAATGTATGTGGTGATGTTCACAGAAATGAATGTGATGATGTTCACAGAAATATATGTGAGATGTTCACAGAAATGTGTGTGGCAATTATCACAGAAATGTATGTGGCGATATTCATAGAAATGTATGTGTTGATGTTCACAGAAATGTATGTGATGATGTTCACAGAAATGTATGTGATGATATTCACAGAAATGTATGTGGCAATTATCAAAGAAATGTATGTGGCGATATTCATAGAAATGTATGTGGTGATGTTCACAGAAATGTGTGTGATGATGTTCACAGAAATGTATGTGATGATGTTCACAGAAATGTATGTGGCAATTATCATAGAAATGTATGTGGCGATATTCATAGAAATGTATGTGATGATATTCAAAGAAATATATGTGATGATGTTCACAGAAATGTATGTGACAATTATCACAGAAATGTATGTGGTGGTGATGTTCACAGAAATGTTTTTAAGGATGTTCACAGAATTGTATGTGGTGATGTTCATGGAAATGTATGTGATGATGTTTACAGAAATGTATATGATGATATACAGAGAGATGTATGTGGTGATGTTCACAGGAATGTGTGTTGTGATGTTCACAGGAATGTATGTGATGATGTTCACAGAAATGTATGTGGCAATAATCACAAAAATGTATGTGGCGATATTCATAGAAATGTATGGTGATCTTCACATAAATGTATGTGATGATGTTCAGAGAAATGTATGTGATGATGTTCACAGACATGTATGTGACAATAAGCACAGAAATGTATGTGGCGATAGTCGTAGAAATGTATGTGGTGATGTTCACAGAAATGTATGTGATGATGTTCACAGAAATGTATGAGATGTTCACAGAAATGTTTGTGGCAATTATCACAGAAATGTATGTGGCGATATTCATAGAAATGTATGTGATGATGTTCACAGAAATGTATGTGACAATTATCACAGAAATGTATGTGGCGATATTCATAGAAATGTATTTGGTGATGTTCACAGAAATGTATGTGATGATGTTCACAGAAGTGTATGTGATGATGTTCACAGAAAGGTATGTGGCAATTATCACAGAAATGTATGTGGCGATATTCATAGAAATGTATGCGGTGATGTTCACAGAAATGTATGTGTTTAACAATGCCAAACGCTTTGAAGGTAGCTAAAGTAACACCTGTATATAAATCCGGTGATAAACACCTAGCAAGTAATTACAGACCTATATCCGTTCTTCCCTGCTTTAGTAAAGTTTTCGAAAAGATTGTTGCCATTAGAATGACATCTTTCCTGGAAGCCCACAATATTATCAGTCCTAATCAATTTGGCTTCCGGGCTAATCATTCCACATGTGATGCAGTGTTGGCACTATATGATAAATTAATTAGTGCAAAAGAAGATAAAAAGTTTAGTATTGTCATGTTTCTTGATCTCTCTAAAGCGTTTGACACCGTCAACCACCAAATTCTGCTTCATAAACTCGAACACTATGGATTCCGAGGAATTACCAACGACTGGTTCCGCAGCTATCTGTCTCTTCGGTCTCAGTGCGTGTGCTATAACAATGTACTCTCTTCAACCAATGTCATAGATTGTGGTGTACCTCAAGGATCGATCCTCGGCCCCATTCTTTTTCTGGTCTATATTAATGACATAGCCAAAGCATCCGATATTCTAGACATACTCCTTTTCGCCGACGATACAAGCGCAGCTTCTTCCGACTCAGATTATGATCATCTAGTCGAAACTATGTCAAACGAGATCGCCAAACTTCATAACTGGTTTTCCTGTAATCTGCTGTCTCTCAACATACAAAAAACCAAATATATGCTTATAAAACCGACCAGATACACTAATCGTATTACATCTAAACTGGTCCTCGATGGTAATGAGCTTGAATGCGTCAATACATTCAAATTTCTCGGCATTCTTTTTAATGACAAGCTAACCTGGCACTCACATATTGAAGCACTATGCTCAAAACTGTCAAGAAATATAGGTATTATTAATAACATTAAACATTGCGTGAACAGAAAGACCCTAATTCTTTTGTATTATTCGTTATTTTACCCCTACATATCCCACTGCAGTATGGTCTGGGCAAACACTTTTCGACCGCACCTTCAACCACTAGTTGTCCTGCAAAAAAGGCTCATCCGCATCTTAACTGCAAATGCCAGACGCGCCCATACCAGCAACCTATTTGTAGAAATGAATATTCTACCTCTACATCTAGTAAATGACTACCTAATTCTGATATTTGCTCACAAATTTTTCTACCATTCGTTTTTTCTTCCCTACTATTCGCGCAATTACTTCATCAAATTATCTGCAGTACACAATTATCCAACAAGACAAGTTAACCTTAATCTGTACAGGCCGTTTTATCACTCACAACTCTCATTCTACTCCACCAAAACTAAAGGACCACGTATATGGAATTCATTGCCGGGCAGCCTGAAATGTCATGCTTCCAAGTCACTGTTTAAATCCCGACTGAAAGACTTTTTGCTCAATAAATTCGGACGCTGATATGGCTATCATTAATTCCAACCAATTATCCATGCGCATCAATCAGTCTATTTCCAATCAAGTTATATGTGTATAATGCCTTGCTTACATGTGCGCAGTCTCTATTAAACATTCGTAGATTTTGTTCTGGGTGTGCGATATCTCTCGATAACTGATCTATTGCAGTGCCTTATTCACCTTACTAGTGTAAATATTATATTCGCCTTATTGACCAAACTAGCGTAAATATTACAACATTGAAAACTGTATTGCAACTTTCCATACTCCTCTCGCCGTATACTATGAACATCTACTCAAGCTAATCCGAGATAAAACAAGCCCCCTGGGGTTTTACTCCCGCCTTATGTGCGGCTAATGTTATTTTTATCTTGATAACCTGTATATTCGTATATCTGCTGTATGTTTGGTGAATAAATTCAATTCAATTCAATGTGATGATGTGATGATGTTCACAGAAATGTATGTGAGATGTTCACAGAAATGTATGTGGCAATAAATACAGAAATGTATGTGGTGATATTCATAGAAATGTACGGTGATGTTCACAGGAATGTATGCGATGATGTTCACAGAAATGTATGTGGCAATAATCACAGAAACGTATGTGGCGATATTCATAGAAATATATGGTGATGTTCACATAAATGTATGTGATGATGTTCACAGAAATGTAAGTGATGATGTTCACAGAAATGTGGCAATAATCACAGAAATGCATGTGACGATATTCATAGAAATGTATGTGGTGATGTTCACAGAAATGTATGTGATGATGTTCACAGAAATGTATGTGAGATGTTCACAGAAATGTATGTGGCAATTATCACAGAAATGTATGTGGCGATATTCACAGAAATGTATGTGATGATGTTCACAGAAATGTATGTGAGATGTTCACAGAAATGTATGTGGCAATAATCACAGAATTGTATGTGGCGATATTCATAGACATGGATGGTGATGTTCACAGGAATGTATGTGATGATGTTCACAGAAATGTATGTGGCAATAATCACAGAAATGTATGTGGCGATATTCATAGAAATGTATGTGGTGATGTTCACAGAAATGTATGTGATGATGTTCACAGAAATGTATGTGATGATGTTCAAAGAAATGTATGTGGCAATTATCACAGAAATGTATGTGGCGATATTCATAGAAATGTATGTGGTGATGTTCACAGAAATGTAAGTGATGATGTTCACAGAAATGTATGTGAGATGTTCACAGAAATGTATGTGGCAATTATCACAGAAATATATGTGGCGATATTCATAGAAATGTATGTGGTGATGTTCACAGAAATGTATGTGGCAATTATCACAGAAATGTATGTGGCGATATTCATAGAAATGTATGTGGTGATGTTCACAGAAATGTATGTGATGATGTTCACAGAAATGTATGTGATGATGTTCACAGAAATGTATGTGGCAATTATCACAGAAATGTATGTGGCGATATTCATAGAAATGTATGTGGTGATGTTCACAGAAATGTATGTGATGATGTTCACAGAAATGTATGTGAGATGTTCACAGAAATGTATGTGGCAATTATCACAGAAATGTATGTGGCGATATTCATAGAAATGTATGTGGTGATGTTCACAGAAATGTATGTGATGATGTTCACAGAAATGTATGTGATGATGTTCACAGAAATGTATGTGGCAATAATCACAGAAATATATGTGGTAATATTCATAGAAATGTATGGTGATGTTGACAGAAATGTATGTGGTGATATTCACAAAAATGTATGGTGATGTTTACAGAAATGTATGTGAGATGTTCACAGAAATGTATGTGGCAATTATCACAGAAATGTATGTGGCGATATTCATAGAAATGCATGTGGTGATGTTCACAGAAATGTATGTGATGATGTTCACAGAAATGTATGTGATGATGTTCACAGAAATGTATGTGGCAATTATCACAGAAATGTATCTGGCGATATTCATAGAAAAGTATGTGGTGATATTCACAGAAATGTATGTGATGATGTTCACAGAAATGTATGTGATGATGTTCACAGAAATGTGGCAATAATCACAGAAATGTACGTGGCGATATTCATAGAAATGTATGTGGTGATGTTCACAGAAATGAATGTGATGATGTTCACAGAAATATATGTGATGATGTTCACAGAAATGTATGTGGCAATTATCACACAAATGTATGTGGCGATATTCATAGAAATGTATGTGGTGATGTTCACAGAAATGTATGTGATGATGTTCACATAAATGTATGTGAGATGTTCACAGAAATGTATGTGGCAATTATGACAGAAATGTACGTGGCGATATTCATAGAAATGTATGTGGTGATGTTCACAGAAATGTATGTGATGATGTTCACAGAAATGTATGTGATGATGTTCACAGAAATGTATGTGACAATTATCACAGAAATGTATGTGGCGATATTCATAGAAATGTATGTGGTAATGTTCACAGAAATGTATGTGATGATGTTCACAGAAATGTATGTGAGATGTTCACAGAAATGTATGTGGCAATAATCACAGTAATGTATGTGGCGATATTCATAGAAATGTATGGTGATGTTCACAGGAATGTATGCGATGATGTTCACAGAAATGTATGTGGCAATAATCACAGAAATGTTTTTGGCGATATTCATAGAAATGTATGGTGATGTTCACATAAATGTATGTGATGATGTTCACAGAAATGTAAGTGATGATGTTCACAGAAATGTGGCAATAATCACAGAAATGTATGTGACGATATTCATAGAAATGTATGTGGTGATGTTCACAGAAATGTATGTGAGATGTTCACAGAAATGTATGTGAGATGTTCACAGAAATGTATGTGGCAATTTTCACAGAAATGTATGTGGCGATATTCATAGAAATGTATGTGGTGATGTTCACAGAAATGTATGTGATGATGTTCACAGAAATGTATGTGAGATGTTCACAGAAATGTATGTGGCAATTATCACAGAAATGTATGTGGCGATATTCATAGAAATGTATGTGATGATGTTCACAGAAATGTATGTGATGAGTTCACAGAAATGTGGCAATAATCACAGAAATGTTCGTGGCGATATTCATAGAAATGTATGTGGTGATGTTCACAGAAATGAATGTGATGATGTTCACAGAAATTTATGTGATGATGTTCACGGAAATGTATGTGGCAATTATGACAGAAATGTATGTGGCGATATTCATAGAAATGTATGTGGTGATGTTCACAGAAATGTATGTGATGATGTTCACAGAAATGTTTGTGATGATGTTCACAGAAATGTATGTGACAATTATCACAGAAATGTATGTGGCGATATTCATAGAAATGTATGTGGTAATGTTCACAGAAATGTATGCGATGATGTTCACAGAAATGTATGTGAGATGTTCACAGAAATGTATGTGGCAATAATCACAGAATTGTATGTGGCGATATTCATAGACATGTATGGTGATGTTCACAGGAATGTATGTGATGATGTTCACAGAAATGTATGTGGCAATAATCATAGAAATGTATGTGGCGATATTCATAGAAATGTATGGTGATGTTCACAGGAATGTATGTGATGATGTCCACAGAAATGTATGTGGCAATAATCACAGAAATGTATGTGGCGATATTCATAGAAATGTATGTGGTGATGTTCACAGAAATGTATGTGATGATGTTCACAGAAATGTATGTGATGATGTTCAAAGAAATGTATGTGGCAATTATCACAGAAATGTATGTGGCGATATTCATAGAAATGTATGTGGTGATGTTCACAGAAATGAAAGTGATGATGTTCACAGAAATGTATGTGAGATGTTCACAGAAATGTATGCGGCAATTATCACAGAAATATATGTGGCGATATTCATAGAAATGTATGTGGTGATGTTCACAGAAATGTATGTGGCAATTATCACAGAAATGTATGTGGCGATATTCATAGAAATGTATGTGGTGATGTTCACAGAAATGTACGTGATGATGTTCACAGAAATGTATGTGAGATTTTCACAGAAATGTATGTGACAATTATCACAGAAATGTATTTGGCGATATTCATAGAAATGTATGTGGTGATGTTCACAGAAATGTATGTGATGATGTTCACAGAAATGTATGTGATGATGTTCACAGAAATGTATGTGGCAATTATTACAGAAATGTATGTGGCGATATTCATAGAAATGTATGTGGTGATGTTCACAGAAATGTATGTGATGATGTTCACAGAAATGTATGTGAGATGTTCACAGAAATGTATGTGGCAATTATCACAGAAATGTATGTGGCGATAATCATAGAAATGTATGTGGTGATGTTCACAGAAATGTATGTGATGATGTTCACAGAAATGTATGTGATGATGTTCACAGAAATGTATGTGGCAATAATCACAGAAATGTATGTGGCGATATTCATAGAAATGCATGGTGATGTTCACAGAAATGTATGTGGTGATATTCACAAAAATGTATGGTGATGTTCACAGAAATGTATGTGATGATGTTCACAGAAATGTATGTGATGATGTTCACAGAAAGATATGTGGCAATTATCACAAATGTATGTGGCGATATTCATAGAAATGTATGGTGATGTTCACAGAAATGTATGTGGTGATGTTCACAAAAATGTATGTGGTAATGTTTACAAAAATGTATGTGGTGATATTGAGGGAGATGTATGTGGTGATGTTCACAGAAATGCACGTGGTGATGTTCACAGAAATGTATGTGATAATGTTCACAGAAATGTATGTGGTGATGTTAACAGAACTGCGTTTAATTTTTGAGAAACGATGAACCCTATGCTCGCCAACATTATATAACATTGGTTACTTATGTAAATTTAAGTAACACGATACGTGACGCACAGTCATGGCCATTTCTTAATTCTGTATTTCCGCTTTCACCGCAGGCGACACGTTACGAATATCAGAACCATATTCGCAACTCTCCTCTCAATTTGAACCAGTGCTCTTCCATAGTTACCTATGAACTCCATGGTCACGCAATCAGTCCAAACTAAAAGAAAACAATGCAAAGATATTCAGTACAGAAATGCCAAATTCATATCGAACAGATTCACAGAAATGTATGTGATGATGTTCACAGAAATGTATGTGAGATGTTCACAGAAATGTATGTGGCAATTATCACAGAAATGTGTGTGGCGATATTCATAGAAATGTATGTGGTGATGTTCACAGAAATGTATGTGATGATATTCACAGAAATGTATGTGAGATGTTCACAGAAATGTATGCGGCAATTATCACAGAAATGTATTTGGCGGTATTCATAGAAATGTATGTGGTAATGTTCACAGAAATGTATGTGATGATGTTCACAGAAATGTATGTGTTGATGTTCACAGAAATGTATGTGGCAATTATCACAGAAATGTATGTGGCGATATTCATAGAAATGTATGTGGTGATGTTCACAGAAATGTATGTGATGATGTTCACAGAAATGTATGTGGCAATTATCACAGAAATGTATGTGGCGATATTCATAGAAATGTATGTGATGATGTTCACAGAAATGTATGTGATGATGTTCACAAAAATGAATGTGATTATAATCACAGAAATGTATGTGGCGATATTCATAGAAATGTATGGTGATGTTCACAGAAATGTATGTGGTGATGTTCACAAAAATGTATGGTGATGTTCACAGAAATGTATGTGATGATGTTCACAGAAATGTATGTGATGATGTTCACAGAAATGTATGTGGCAATTATCACAAATGTATGTGGCGATATTCATAGAAATGTTTGGCGATGTTCACAGAATGTATGTGGTGATGTTCACAAAAATGTATGTGGTAATGTTCACAAAAATGTATGTGGTGATACTGAGGGAGATGTATGTGGTGATGTTCAAAGAAATGCACGTGGTGATGTTCACAGAAATGTATGTGATAATGTTCACAGAAATGTATGTGGTGATGTTATCAGAATTGCGTTTAATTTTTGAGAAACGATGAACCGTATGCTCGCCAACATTATATAACATTGGTTACTTATGTAAATTTAAGTAACACGATAGGTGACGCACAGTCATGGCCATTTCTTAATTCTGTATTTCCGCTTTCACCGCAGGCGACACGTTACGAATATCAGAACCATATTCGTAACTCTCCTCTCAATTTGAACCACTGCTCTTCCATAGTTACCTATGAACTCGATGGTCACGCAATCAGTCCAAACTAAAAGAAATCAATGCAAAGATATTCAGTGCAGAAATGCCAAATTCATATCGAACAGATTCTTAATTGTTTGCGCAGTTTCGCCCAGCGCCATAATTATATCAACGCCGAGAATAAATATTTTCCCATATACTTTTTTTCTTTAGTCATTAAACTGAGAGATAAAATTACTGATGGATGCATAAGTACATCAAATGTCAAGGTGTTTTACTTGTGCAACAAATCATTGATCCACCTCTCACAATTTTAGAATATCATTAATTTACGAAAATCCCTAAATTGGAAATCAAAGATTCAATTTGCGTGATAAACTGGATTGATCTACCACCTCAATGAGCCATGTGGGAGTACACATTGCATCAGCCGTGTTTTAGATTACTTTTTTCTGCCTTCGTAGAAGGCCAAGCCTCGAACTCTTTACGAATCTGTGGTCAGATCTGCAGAACAAGGCAATCAATAAAAGAGACCTACTCAAGACCCGATTTTAGATTGTTGGAATTGATTGAATTTATCTCCATCAGTAGAGGCCAGCAATCAGATTTGTTCGCCCCATGGGTTCTCTACGTGGTGGTTAAATTGAGCTTCGACATCTGGCGAAAGCATTCTGAAGCACAGATAACTAAACAGTAAAGGCCCGCGGCAGGATCGTATTGAGCGTCTCAGCAGATCAATAATATTGGTGGGTAATACTGATCTAGCCATACGCTTTCGGGGAATGCTTCCTATACGCCAAATATTTCCGAAAGTTAACATCAAATAAAGATCTTGAGAGAGTGAAAATATGTCATATGTGCCATATACTTTTCAATGCGACCATTATATCAATATCATTATTATATGATTATATGAACCATGGTATTTTCTTACAACATGAGTCGTGTTGAAATGTAACAGATTATTTCTACCAAACGTCCATAGAGTGAACCCGACAATGGCGACCTCACTCTTCATACATTGATCGTATCCAATAGGATCCTTCAATCTCTTTTCATTATTCGTATTCAGTAGGATCCCCATTTTCATGCAATGGACATCCGAAACGACAACCCCTCATTCTCTAAACATTGATCCTATCCAATATATTCCCTCATGATCGTCTCCAATATATTATCAGATTTCAGAGTAAATTGTAGGGTTTCGATTGGTTAATTACCCTAGTGCATCAGACTGTATTGCAAGTCTCCGTTGGCCACCGTTGGTATACCAGTTCAGATATCTCGTATACCAATGCTGTCGTGGACGCGCGTGTCCATATACCAACGCAGTCTAGGACCCGCGTGCAACACCTGCAGGCAAAGACTGTTTCAGGCAAATTTGTCTGCGCGAGATTGTATGGGCCAGTTCCTATGAAAGCCGGATGCGGCTATCTCGTGTTTTCGCATTTTTTGCATCTAATATAACAATGCGAAAATGCGAAACCCGACACAAGAACCCGGAAACTCGAAAACGCGAAAATGCGAAAACGCGAAAGACGAAAACCCGACGCAAAAACGAGATGCGAAGATGCGAAAACGCGATGCGAAAAGACACGTTTTTGCGTCGGGTTTTGGCGTTTTCCCGTTTTCTTAATTTCGCGTTTTCGCATTTTCGCGTTCTCGCATTTTCGCGTTTTCTCATTTTCGTGTTTTCGCGTTTTCGCGCTGTCTTATTTTCGCTGTTCCGCGTTGTTGCCTATATGAGGTCATATATATGGAAGCCTTATGCGGACGCTATTAAAGTGAGCACCACGAGTATGCCGGTCATGCAAGATGCCTTGGCATCAATGTTGAAAATGGACACTCATATTGGAAATTCATTTGCTGCAAGATAAGGTATATTTAGATGCTCTAAACGTATACAGTGAAGAAATAAAATTTAAGCATTGGTTGGGATCTTGGTAAAATAAATAATAAGGAATATACAGTAAAATACAGCAGAGGAAAAATCCAAGGAACAATGAAAACACTATTGGTATACGAGAAATCTGAATTGGTATACCAACGGTGGCCAACGGAGACTTGCAATACGCGTTTTCGCGTTACTATAAAACATGCGAAAATGCGAAAACGCGAGATGGCCGCATCCGGCTTCCATAGTTCCGCAACTGGAACAAATTGTGTGAGGCAAATTGCGTATTTGCGGATGAAGATAACAAAATACATTATCACCAATAGCTTTATATGCCACATAAACATGAATGTCAGAATGTCAGCTAAGGATTTCATTCAGTTTATTGTTCATCGAAAAGGAATCAACGCTGCCTGTCCGACTCACGATGTCTTATGTTGTTCAACGTTGAGTTCTATGCCTGGTTTTCTTTATAGCGTTGGACACACCGGTTCTCGTCAGATCATCAAAGTTAAGCAACGTTAAGCTCGGCCAATGCTTGGATGGGAGACCGGGTGCTGTACTGGCTGGGCTGATCAGTGTCCAGGGTAATAGGAACTGCGAGCACTCCCGTGTTCTGGCAAATGTAGTACCGTCGTGATATGACTGAACCAAGGTTGAAAACGATGTTAAACCCTACTAATCACTCACTCACTCTTTCGGGTTGGTGATCAATATATGTTAAACCAACCAGGAAAATAGCTTTTCAATGTGATAAATTCGTTATACCATGCTTTTGTTTGGGTATACAGGCTTGTATTCGTCTTGAAGATAAATATTTTCACTCGCCCTTTCGGCCTCGTGAAAATATTTATCTTCTCGACGAAATACCAGCCTGTATACCCAAGCAAAAGCATGGTATAACGTATATTCCCTCATTCTCTGTACATTGATCGTATCCAATATATTCCTTCATTCTCTATACATTGATCGTATCCAATATATTCCCTCATTCTCTATACATTGATCGTATCCAATATATACCCTCATTCTCTGTACATTGATCGTATCCAATATATTCCCTCATTCTCTGTACATTGATCGTATCCAATATATTCCCTCATTCTCTATACATTGATCGTATCCAATATATTCCCTCATTCTCTATACATTGATCGTATCCAATATATTCCCTCATTCTCTATACATTGATCGTATCCAATATATTCCCTCATTCTCTATACATTGATCGTATCCAATATATTCCCTCATTCTCTAAAGGGCGATCGTATCCAATATATTCCCTCGTTCTCTAAAGGGCGATTCCACCAATTATGAACCCAAGACATGAAAATTTTATATGACTGGTAGCAAGTTGTCTTGGTGGATTTATTTCACATAGGTCTTGAGACCATCTGATTCAAAGAGGAATTTTCAGAAGTACGTTCATGGGAAATCTTAGAACTGTGCGAAGTTCGAGCAAAATTTTGACATATTCATTGTCAAAAGACTGGTATTTTGTAATTTCGTCTAGATATATCACAATTTGGTGAAGAGGGATTTTCTTTTCGTGAAAGATAATCATTATTTGTCTTAGTTTTAACATTTCCTTCAGTATTTTTTCTTGTTCATCAATACAAAAGCTGTGTTATGTGAGTAATCTTTGGTTTTCCTCATGCTACAGTTTCAAGTATGAATTGGTCAAACATTATTGTTTCCTCTAACTTTGGCTTCACATCTACATAAGTATTCATTTTCATGAACATTCAGGCATGATAAGTGATATGATTGACATGTTTCATATCCGTAACATGTGTGTTACCTGTGTGACATGAGGAGATCCCTTTCTATATTTTTGCAGATAATTTTCACAGTGAAATGAAAAAGAACATCTTCTTGATAAAAGTTAGGGAGCATATTCTCATAGCATGTCCTTAGCTTAATATTTCATCCAGTATTCCCTTTCAACCATGTACAGAAACTTTTTGGCGTTACGTGCGTGACATTTGAATAATTGTGAAGATATGGAAATTTACCCTTCATTCTCCAGGGTAAATTGCCAAAAATTTGCCTCTATGAGTTTCTACTTCAGGTCTGGTTAATTTATTAATTTCATAAAATAAGGCTCAAGTTTTAGAGGAAGGCCTCCCTTCCCTCAACGCTATGCCGACGACAAATACATTTCCCTGTTGGTAACTCGAACATCTCCATGGCGCATTTACTATTACCTTTGCGCCCTATCGGTCCTTCATTAACTTGAGAAAATGGGTCCCCATGAATAAAAATACAGAAATGGCAGACTAAATGACCCTTCGTCGGTCATATATTAATTACAGACGTTAAAATTATCCCTATGGAGCTTCAAAATCACCTGAAATCGAGGGTCAAGAAGATGGGATTTCCGTCATAATAGACCCCGTGTATACAGGGGATGATGATCACAACATCGATTATGGTATTTTTATTCATGGCGGCCCATTTTCTCAAGTTAATGAAGGTCCAATAGGGCGCAAAGGTAATAATAAGTGCGCCATGGAGATGTTCGAGTTACCAAGAGGGAAATGTATTTGTCGTCGGCATAGCGTTGAGGGAAGGGAAACGCTGTAAATCTTAGCTAGGTCTTACTATAATTCCACGATGCTGTATATTACTGTAAAATTGCCAAGATCTAGTATTTGACATGTAATAAGCTGTGCAATTCAGTTTCATCTGTCAAATCAGTACTTTGATAAAGATAGTTAAGATATTGTTTGTATGATAAAGTTGAACGTCCATATAAGTGTATTTTAGCAAAACGGATGATATTTGATCACAGGATTCACAGATTTTTTTGAATGAGTAAACTATGTCTAAAATTTTTGACTAAAACGTGGTATAACAAAATATCATTCGCAGTCCTGAAAATTTACTTGAACTGCTCAAAATAATTTTTTGTCCATGATTTTTCTCCAATGATAGTTTTTACTTATAATCAGTATTGGTGTTGTATGGGGGTGGTAGCTTTCTGCTAATAATAATGTAATGTGATTCCGATACTTAACATGGGAGCTAGACGGCTTGTCCCACTGTGCCCCATCTCCCACTGTGCCCAATCTCCCCTACTAATGGTAGTCAGCTTCTTTAAGATATTTCTAGGGTATATTTGCCAAATTTGCTTAACTCATTTCCACTAAATTTATTCCATCAATGGCGTTAACCGTTCATGTCAACATACTGAATTGAGTTACCAAATATATCTGTCCAGACGTTAACACGATCTTCATAAATGTAGGTCTAAATAAGCCCAGCACAAAATGACAGTTATTCTGAATTTGATGAAGTCTTTATGGTTTCATGCTATCGTCGATAAGTTCTCTTGAAAATCACAATTTCATCATTTTCCATAACTCCCGATGCTTAATGAACGGGTCACACACAGGAGCCGACCTTCTCTTATCAGACACTTTAGTTATTCTTGAACACGCAGATCGCCAATTTACTCGCGACTCCACAATCAATGGTGTCTTCATATTGTTAGGGCACCTAAGTCATTTCTGATATAGGCTGATTGAATATGTGCATACACGCTTTTGGTATGGCCTGCTCTTCGATCGAAGGTCTTAAGTTTCCCCAGGCCTGGTGATACAATTGGGGACACTATCAATGATTTTGGAAAAAATAAAATGTACTTTTATTGAGACAGTTTGGATATTTTCAGAAATAGAGCTGCTAAAACTCTGAAATTATATATATATATAACTAAATTCATATTTAAACTAATTATAATTGTAATTAATCTGTTAATCTTTTCACGAACTGTACTTCTACATAAAACACTATTGCCAAATACACTTGGAGTGTCATTTAGAGAGCAAGGAATACTAGCGGTGAAAAACACATCGTTACGGACGAAGAATATTTCATCTCGTATCGTATATGTGCTCATAACATTTATCAAACCAGAAACAATACAAGCTGACAATCAGTTTTGAACAAATCTATTGCTGTTTATCAGTTGCACATAACGATTCAGTATTGGGCTGTGTGAGCTAACCTATCATTTTCTGTGCTTGTGAGAGTCTCCATTATTCCCAGTCCGTATTTAGAAAGCTCTTCCACCTAAATCTCTTCAACGACAATCTTCATTCAGTAGCCAGAAGGGTTCAAACATAAAACTAGTTGATCTGTCGTGTTCGTCGATATGAAATAAATAAAGTACAATCGCCAGCATAACCGGAAATTAATCCCACCTGAGACGCATTCAAGGTCATCGAATGTGCAATATGTCCGTTGTGTCCGCCGACTATCCAATATCTACCTGAGGTTTCCTTTTATATCCTGTCATCGGTCTGTTTGATTGTAATTCAGAAGATTTTATAAACAATTTGGATTTCTAAGATGCTGTGTCATCACTGGTATCGGAACAAGTATTGGAAAGCGACTAGCCGATGGGTACGCAACCGTTTCATATTTTATCAAAAACAATTACAATGAAAGTGGGTTAGCCCTTGATTTCTGACCGAGAAGTTTTAACGATGGAGTCCCGCTCCCGGTTTCTGACCTAGACGGTAGTACAATGGAGTCTTGTGCCCGATTTCTGGTCGAGAAGTTCTAATAATGGAATCTCATCCCCAGTTTTTGGTCCAGACGTTCTAACAATGGAGTCTCGTCCCCGGTTTCTGAACGAGACGTTCTAACCATGGCATCTCGCCTCCGGTTTCTGGCCTAGACGTTCTAACAATGGAGTATCGCCCCCGGTCTCTAATCGAGACATTCTAACAATGGAGTCTCGCCCCCGGTCTCTAATCGAGACGTTCTAACAATGGAGTATCGCCCCCGGTCTCTAATCGAGACGTTCTAACAATGGAGTCTCGCCCCCGGTCTCTAATCGAGACGTTCTAACAATGGAGTCTCGCCCCCGGTCTCTAATCGAGACGTTCTAACAATGGAGTCTCGCCCCCGGTCTCTAATCGAGACGTTCTAACAATGGAGTATCGCCCTCGGTCTCTAATCGAGACGTTCTAACAATGGAGTATCGTCCCCGGTCTCTAATCGAGACGTTCTAACAATGGAATCTCATCCCCAGTTTTTGGTCCAGACGTTCTAACAATGGAGTCTCGTCCCCGGTTTCTGAACGAGACGTTCTAACCATGGCATTTCGCCTCCGGTTTCTGGCCTAGACGTTCTAACAATGGAGTATCGCCCCCGGTCTCTAATCGAGACGTTCTAACAATGGAGTATCGCCCCCGGTCTCTAATCGAGACGTTCTAACAATGGAGTCTCGCCCCGGTTTGTGACCGAGACGTTCTATCATTGGAGTCTCGCCACCGGTTTCTGATCGAGACGTTCTAACAATGAAGTCTCGCCCCGGTTTCTGGTCAAGACGTTCTAACAGTGGAGTCTTGTCCCCGGTTTATGGCTTATAGACCTTCTGACAATGGATTCTCGCTCCGGTTTCTTATCAAGATTTTCTAACATTGGAGTCTCGCCCCCGGTTTCTGATCGAGATGTTCTAACATTGGAGTCTCGCCCCCGGTTTCTGATCGAGATGTTCTAACAATGAAATCTCAACCCCAGTTTATGGCGAAGACTTTATAAAAAGTCTCGTCGTCAGTTTCTGCATGAGTCGTTATAACAATGGAGTATTACAATAACAACGGTTTTTGATCGACACATTATATCGATGGAGTCTCCCGGTTTCTGGCCTAGACGTTCTAACAATGGTGTCTTACTCCGGTTTGTCACCGGGACATTCTAACAATGGAGTCTCGCCACCGATTTCTAATCGAGACGTTCCTACAATGGAGTCCCGCCCCGGTTTCTGGTCGAGTCGTTATAACAATGGATTCTCACCCCCAGTTTTTGGTCGAGACGTTCTAACAATGGAGTGTCGCCCCGGTTTCTGGTCGAGACGTTATATCGATGGAGTCTCGCTCCCGGGTTCTGGCCTAGACGTTCTAACAATGGCGTCTTACCCCGGTTTGTGACCGAGACATTATAACAATGGAGTCTCGGCCCCGGTTTCTGATCCAGACGTTCTAACAATGGAGTCTCGCTCCGGTTTCTGAGCGACACGTTCCAGCAATGGAGTCTCGCCCCTGTTTCTGGTCGAGACGTTCTAACTATGGAATCTAGACCTTAGTTTCTGGTCGAGACGTTCTAACAATGGAGTCTCGCCCTCGGGTTCTGATCGAGACGTTCTAACAATGGAGTCTCGCCCCGGATTTCCGATCGAGACGTTCTGACAACGGAGTCGCTCTCCCTGTTTCTGGTCGAGACGTTCTAACAATGGAGTCTCGCCCCCGGTTTCTGATCGAGACGTTCTAACAATGGAGTCTCGCCCCGGATTCCGATCGAGACGTTCTAACAATGGAGTCACGCCCCAGGTTTCTGTCCTAGACGTTCTAACAATGGAATCTCGCCCCCGTTTGTGAACGAGACGTTCTATCATTGGAGTCTAGCCACCGGTTCCTGGCCTAGACGTTCTAACAATGGAGTCTCGCCTCGGTTTGTGACCGAGACGTTCTATCATTGGAGTCTCGCCACCGGTTTCTGATCGAGACGTTCTAACGATGAAGTTTCGCCCCGGTTTCTGGTCGAGACGTTCTAACAGTGGAGTCTTGCCCCCGGTTTCTGGCCTATAGACCTTCTGACAATGGATTCTCGCTCCGGTTTCTGATCGAGATTTTCTAACATTGGAGTCTCGCCCCCGGTTTCTGGTCGAGATTTTCTAACATTGGAGTCTCGCCCCCGGTTTCTGATCGAGATGTTCTAACAATGAAATCTCAACCCCAGTTTTTGGCGAAGACTTTATAAAAAGTCTCGTCGTCAGTTTCTGCATGCGTCGTTATAACAATGGAGTATAACAATAACAACGGTTTTTGATCGAGACGTTATATCGATGGATTCTCCCGGTTTCTGGCCTAGACGTTCTAACAATGGTGTCTCACTCCGGTTTGTCACCGGCACATTCTAACAATGGAGTCTCGCCCCCCGATTTCTGATCGAGACGTTCTAACAATGGAGTCTCGCCCCGGTT
The DNA here is from genome assembly GCA_036873755.1 of Hanleya hanleyi. Taxonomy (NCBI): domain Eukaryota; kingdom Metazoa; phylum Mollusca; class Polyplacophora; order Lepidopleurida; family Hanleyidae; genus Hanleya; species Hanleya hanleyi. Next base: position 51,146 of record JAVTVY010020263.1, read on the forward strand.
TCTGATCGAGACGTTCTAACAATGGAGTCCCGCCCCGGTTTCTGGTCGAGTCGTTAAAACAATGGATTCTCACCCCCAGTTTTTGGTCGAGACTTTCTAACAATGGAGTATCGCCCCCGGTTTCTGGTCGAGACGTTATATCGATGGAGTCTCGCCCCCGGGTTCTGGCCTAGACGTTCTAACAATGGCGTCTTACCCCGGTTTGTGACCGAGACATTATAAAAATGGAGTCTCGCCCCCGGTTTCTGATCGAGACGTTCTAACAATGGAGTCTCGCTCCGGTTTCTGAGCGACACGTTCCAGCAAAGGAGTCTCGCCCCGGTTTCTGGTCGAGACGTTCTAACTATGGAATCTAGACCTTAGTTTCTGGTCGAGACGTTCTAACAATGGAGTCTCGCCCCCGGGTTCTGATCGAGACGTTCTAACAATGGAGTCTCGCCCCGGATTTCCGATCAAGACGTTCTGACAATGGAGTCGCGCCCCCTGTTTCTGGTCGAGACGTTCTAACAATAGAGTCTCGCCCCCGGTTTCTGATCGAGACGTTCTAACAATGGAGTCTCGCCCCGGATTTCCGATCGAGACGTTCTAACAATGGAGTCTCGCCCCCGGTTTCTGTTCGAGACGTTCTAACGATGGAGTCTCGCCCCGGATTTCCGATCGAGATGTTCTGACAATGGAGTCGCTCTCCCGGTATCTGATCGAGACGTTCTAACTATGGAATCTAGACCCCAATTTCTCGTCGAGACGTTCTAAGAATGGAATCTCGACCCCGGTTTCTGGTCGAGACGTTCTGGCAATGGAGTCTCGCCCTCGGTTTCTGATCGAGACGTTCTAACAAGTGAGTTTCGTCCCCTGTTTTTGTTCGAGACGATCTAACAATGAAATCGGGGCCCCGGTTACTGATCGAGACGTTCTAACATTGGTGCCTCGTCTCCGGTTTCTGATCGAGACGTTATATCAATAGAGTCTCGCCCGCAGTTTTTGATCCAGACCTTCTAACAATGGAGTCTCTCCTCCGGTTTCTGATCAAGACGTTCTAACAATGGAGTCTCGCCCCCGGTTTCTGGTCGAGACGTTCTAACAATGAAGTCTCGCTCTCGGCCCTCGGTTACTGGTCGAGCTGTTTTAAACATCGGCTCTCTCCCCCGGTTTCTGATTAAGACGTTATAACAATGGAATCTCTCCCGCGGTTTGTGATCAAGACGTTCTAACAATGAAGTCTCTCCCCCGGTTTCTGATCAAGACGTTCTAACAATGAAGTCTCGCCACCGGTTTCTGATCTTGACGTTCTAATAATGAAATCTCGCCCCCGGTTTCTGGTCGAGACGTTCTAACAATGGAATCTCATCCCCAGTTTTTGGTCCAGACGTTCTAACAATGGACTCTCGTCCCCGGTTTCTGAACGAGACGTTCTAACCATGGCATCTCGCCTCCGGTTTCTAGCCTAGACGTTCTAACAATGGAGTCTCGCCCCCGGTTTCTGACCTAGACGTTCTAACAATGGAGTATCCTTCCGGTTTCTGATCGACACGTTCTAACCATGGCATCTCGCCCCCGGTTTCTGGCCTAGCTGTTCTAACAACGGAGTCTCGGCCCCGGTCGCTAATCGAGACGTTCTAACAATGGAGTCTCGTCCCCGCTTTCTGATCGAAACGTTCTAACAATGTAGTCTCGCCCCCGATTTCTGGACTAGACGTTCTAACAATGAGTTCTCGCCTCGGATTCTGATCGAGACTTTCTAACGTCTCGTCCCCGGTTTCTGATCGAGACGTTTTAATAATGAAATCTCAACCACAGTTTTTTGGCGAAGACTTTATCAAAATGAAGTCTCGTCCTCGGTTTCTGCCTGAGACGTTATAACAATGGAGTCTCACCCACAGTTTTTGGTCGAGACGTTCTAACAATGGAGTATCGTCCCCGGTTTCTGGTCGAGACGTTATATCAATGGAGGCTCGCCCCAGGTTTCTGTCCTAGACGTTCTAACAATGGAGTCTCGCCCCCATTTGTGAACGAGACGTTCTATCATTGGAGTCTAGCCACCGGTTTCTGGCCTAGACGTTCTAACAGTGGAGTCTCGCCCCGGTTTGTGACCGAGACGTTCTATCATTGGAGTCTCGCCACCGGTTTCTGGTCGAGACGTTCTAACAATGAAGTCTCGCCCCGGTTTCTGGTCGAGACGTTCTAACAGTGGAGTCTTGCCCCCGGTTTCTGGCCTATAGGCCTTCTGACAATGGATTCTCGCTCCGGTTTCTGATCGAGATTTTCTAACATTGGAGTCTCGCCCCCGGTTTCTGATCGAGATGTTCTAACAATGAAATCTCAACCCCAGTTTTTGGCGAAGACTTTATAAAAAGGGAGTCTCGTCGTCGGTTTCTGCATGAGTCGTTATAACAATGGAGTCTCACCCCCAGTTTTTGGTCGACACGTTCTAACAATGGAGTATCGCCTACGGTTTTTGATCGAGACGTTATATCGATGGAGTCTGCCGGTTTCTGGCCTAGACGTTATAACAATGGAGTCTCACTCCGGTTTGTGACCGGGACATTCTAACAATGGAGTCTCGCCCCCGATTTCTGATCGAGACGTTCTAACAATGGAGTCTCGCCACGGTTTCTGAGCGAGACGTTCCTACAATGGAGTCTCGCCCCGGTTACTGGTCGAGTCATTCTAACAATGGAGTCTCGCCCCGATTTCTGATCGAGACATTCTAACAATGGAGTCTCGCCCCAGTTTCTGATCGAGACGTTATATCGATGGAGTCTCTCCCCCGGGTTCTGGCCTAGACGTTCTAACAATGGCGTCTTACCCCGGTTTGTTGTAGAAATAAAATGAATAAAATCATAAAAAAGGAAATAAAATAGCCAGTGGTTGGCTTATGCCACCGATGGAATTGTGCTAAAGTGTGTGCTGTGAAGCGAAAACTACTGGTTATATAGGGGATTGAAATCAAGTACCCGGATAATTCCGCATAGTAGTTTGCAGCGCCCTCTATTCAATTTGATTGGTTGAAATTATAGTGGCCCGTATGAAAAGACCAAATTTTTGCAGCGCCCTCTATTTAATTCTGATTGGTTGAAAATTCTGGGCTGCACATGCGTATTGTTATAATTAAACTGTCCACCAAGCAGTGAAGGTGTTAAGCCTGAAATAAGCTCAGTCGTCAAAGAGAGAGAGAGAAAAAAAATAATAAGCGTCTTAATCAGTGAATAAATGACTCAACAAATAAGGGTCATGTATTAGACGAATATCAACGTAGACGAGCGCGTACCAAATGCTCTCTAAGGTTCGCTTGCCTACTGTATACAGTTTTAATGGCCGGTAGTAGGCCAGATAGTTTCATATTCAATCTATCATAAAGATTTCCAATAAAATGTATAGTTGAATGTGCAGAAGGCGAATATGGAATGATTAGTGGCAAATGTGAAGATCTTTTTGGTACTTTTTTACACCTAGGCTTGTGATAGAGTTGAATAACATCGCTTTTAATTTTCCGAAGTTTACGATCAGAATAGCCTCTTTTTCTTAGTGCCTGAATCAAAATAGAGCAAGCCAACTGGTAATCGCATACATTGTTACAAATACGTAAAAATCGCAAAAACTGCGATTTAACAATGCCCGGGAAAGTATAATGCGGATGAAAGGAACTCCGATGCAGCAACTGGTGGCTGTCTGTGGGTTTGAAATAAACTTTAGTATCTAAAATTCCCATGAAATTGAATCGGCTGCCTTTATATACCATAACATCAAGAAATGGAAGAGAATGTAACTGCAGGTTGCTCTGTAGGCGGATATTGGGGGTTTGTGAGTTCAAAATACCAACGAAAACATGAAAATCGTCAATACTACCGCCCCAAATTCCAAAAATGTCGTCTATGTAACGTTTCCAAAGAAGTGGTTTAATAGGACATTCTAAGAGAGCCTTATTCTCCCATCTGGCCATATATATATTAGCATAGCTGGGCGCAAAACGCTTGCCCATGGCCGTCCCTTTGATTTGAAGATAGTTGGAGTACAACTACGTCATCAAGCCGCGATAATGAACTGAGAGCTATACGTTCGGCTTGAGACAGATTATCTTTGGCATGCAGGGATGGTTGTGTACGCAAAAACTCATAAACGGATCTTTTGAACGAAATAATTTCAGAACAGAGCTGGTGATCGGCTGGTCTCCAACTGGATTTCGAATGGAGTTTTTTAGTACCGTCATACTCCGCCTCTCTGTCCAAGAAAAAATATTTGAGTTCAATTCGTCGAAAAAAAGAATCGACGTCAGTGAAATTGAGGGGCATTTGTCCCGACTGATCTAAAATAGGTGTTGGGACAAACGATAAACCTTTCTCTAATAAACTAATTTCAGGTTGCGTGAGAGTCAGTTTTGACAAGTTGTACACAGTGCTAGCTGCTTTCAGAGAGTTGATATCGAGATTCCTATCTAGTTTTCCTGTTCACGTATTTGAGCGATCCAAGCTAGAAATAGCCGGTTTGCTGTTTCGGGCATCCAGTGGATGCCATCTGTGTTGTACAAAATAGTGATGTCGGTGTCAAAATAAATAAATGCAGTATCTTCGAAAAAGAGTGCGTTTAGTCTATCAATAAGAGACAGTTCAGTAGAAGAACCATGTGACATGGCCACGGGATTAAAAGTGAATGTAGCTTCAGGGAAGGACTTTCTAATTTGATCCTTAAAGTTGGAGAAGAGTGGTTTAACATTTCGTGTGCTATTGCTTCGATCGTTAACGCCTATGTTAAGAACAATATGTTTGATATTAGGCATGTGAACTCCACGTAACAAATCAGTTAGTTTCTTAATCGTGAAGCCTGGCAAGGCAAAAATATGCCAATCTGGTCCCGAAATGAATATCCTATTGAGATTAGAGTCCCCAAGGACCAAATGAGGTTGTTGAATGGAACGAAGTTCATTCCTGAGTTTACCATACCGTGAGAGGCCAGTCCCTCTGATAGCGGGTACGGATGTATTCGTGACTTGATCCGGGGAAGTTTGTTTCTCCATAGAAACTGTTTCTGATTGAAAAAAGTCGGAAGCAACAGTTCGAGCTTTTTTGGCTTCACAATCATGAATGGTAATATCCTTTTCCCTATGTCGTTTCTTATTATGACCCGAAGACGGGAATGTGGGTGACGATTGAGAGCTATTCGGTAAAAGTGGAAAGTCAGATAAAGATTCGCAATCGGGGACGTCCACATCACGTGCACCTATTTGTGCATGCTCATGAAGCTCAGGACATTCTTCAATCTCCAAATTCGAGAAAGAATTCGGTAATGAAATCGGGTAATACCGAAGCTCATTTCTGGAGGAAGGTGAATCGTGGTGAATGGAGGGTGTCTCAGAATTGTGCGAAGATGGTGACTGAGATGGCCAATGCCCAGAAGAAGAATGTATGTTAGGCGGTGGCGAAGATGGTACCCCCGCCCGAGGTACATTTTCCTCAAACGTTTTCGAATGCGAATGGCGTATGTTGTTAATCATCCCGAATACCTAACAATGGAGTCTCGCCCCAGTTTCTGATCGAGACGTTCTAACAATGGAGTATCGCCTCCGGTTTCTGGTCGAGACGTTATATCGATGGAGTCTCGCCCCGGGTTCTGGCTTAGACGTTCTAACAATGGCGTCTTACCCCGGTTGTGACTGAGACATTATAACAATGGAGTCTCGCCCCCGGTTTCTGATCGAGACGTTCTAACAATGGAGTCTCGCTCCGGTTTCTGAGAGACACGTTCCAGCAATGGAGTCTCGCCCCGGTTTCTGGTCGAGACGTTCTAACTATGGAATCTAGACCCTAGTTTCTGGTCGAGACGTTCTAACAATGGAGTCTCGCCCCCGGGATCTGATCGAGACGTTCTAACAATGGAGTCTCGCCCCGGATTTCCGATCGAGACGTTCTGACAATGGAGTCGCGCCCCTTGTTTCTGGTCGAGACGTTCAAACAATGGAGTCTCGCCCCCGGTTTCTGATCGAGACGTTCTAACAATGGAGTCTCGCCCCGGATTTCCGATCGAGACGTTCTAACAATGGAGTCTCGCCCCCGGTTTCTGATCGAGACGTTCTAACGATGGAGTCTCGCCCCGGATTTCCGATCGAGATGTTCTGACAATGGAGTCGAGCCCCCGGTTTCTGAGCGAGATGTTCCAACAATGGATTCTCACCCCCAGTTTTTGGTCGGGACGTTCTAACAATGGAGTCTCGCCATCGGTTTCAGATGGAGACGTTATAGCGATGGAGTCTCGCCCACGGTTTCTGCCCTAGACGTTCTAACAATGGCGTATCACCGCGGTTTGTGACCGAGAGATTCTAACAATGGAATCTCGCCCCCGGTTTCTGATCGAGACGTTCTAACAATGGAGTCTCGCTCCGGTTTCTGGGCGAGACGTTCCAACAATGGAGTCTCGCCCCGGTTTCTGGTCGAGACGTTCTAACTATGGAATCTAGACATCAGTTTCTGGTCGAGACGTTCTAACAATGGAGTCTCGCTACCGGTTTCAGATGGAGACGTTCTAACAATGGAGTCTCGCTTCGGATTACCGATCGAGACGTTCTAACAATGGAGTCGCGTCCCCTGTTTCTGGTCGAGACGTTCTAACAATGGAATCTCGACCCCGGTTTCTGGTCGAGACGTTCTGGCAATGGAGTCTCGCCCTCGGTTTCTGATCGAGACGTTCTAACAAGGGAGTCTCGCTCCTGGTGTTCGGTCGAGACAATCTAACAATGGAATCTGGACCCTGGTTTCTGGTCGAGACGTTCTAACATTGGTGTCTCGTCCCCGGTTTCTGATCGAGACATTATATCAATGGAGTCTCGCCTGCGGTTTTTGATCCAAACCTTCTAACAATGGAGTCTCTCCCCCGGTTTCTGATCGAGACGTTCTAACAATGGAGTCTTGCCCCCGGTTTCTGGTCTAGACGTTCTAGCAATGGAATCTCGCCCCCTGTTTCTGATCGAGACGTTCTTACCATGGAGTCTCTCTCTCGGCCCTCGGTTACTGGTCGAGCGGTTTTAAACATGGAGTCTCGCCCGGTTTCTGGTCGAGACGTTCTCACAAAGAAGTCTAGAATGAGTATGTTAGAACTAGTAGAACAAAAAGACAGTTGTCTTATCCCATTTTAGTATAGCAAGATGAGCACTTCGAAGAATGACAAGCAATTCATTTTGACTCAATATTTCGGTTTACTGTACAAACCATCATCGGGAGTAAAGTTAACGGAGAAGTACAACAGTTTATATACAGACCAAGTGTCAAAATAATAGGGACTAAATAAACAAAAAATACAGAAGTCTATAAACGTTTCAACTATTGACAAGTACAGTGTGTGTATCAGCAGATCTATGACAATATGGCAGTCGGTATTGGGAAATACACATAGATAAAAGGATTGATCGGATTAATTGTTTGTGATGATTACGGTTAATAGGGAACGATATGACACAATAATCAGATAACAGAGAAATAATACAAGTTATGTTTCGAAAAAACAGATGCTAATTAATTAATGCGAAAGACAACAGAGTTTCATCGCGAAAGACAACAGAGTTTCAACAAGTGGCATGTAAAGTATGGATTTTATATGTTGTACAGTGTCGGTTATTTCTGCATCCTTGTAGAATAATATATACCGCATATTTTTTTTAATTTCCCGGATAAATAGTTACATATCCGCGAATTAATCCGTTATCAGTAGGCGGAAAGCGTGTCATGCTCAACTGATTAAAGTTCACCTTATTTGTGTACGGTATGCGGTATTTCACCGTCTAGTAATACAGAAATACTGATCCAAAATCTTCAGACTGGAACTCCTTTGGTAACCTTTGACCTTTGGGATCAAACTCTTCCAACAAACTTTAGACATCACTGGAACTTCAATAGCAAAGTGGCTGGTTGGCATTACTATCAAGAACAGTTATGTGTATTAATGTTATATACTTGGAAAACACATCTAATAGTACGGGAGATATTGTCCACTAACATGACCAAGAATGACCCGAGGGAAGACTAATCAAAATTGTTGAGAAGTGAAGTCGAGAGAAAAAAATATTTAAAATAGACCAATGTGTAGCAATATTTTTTGCTGTGAGATAAGTCCAAATCTGAAGGTGGCCCTTTGCATGAAACTGCAATTTGAACTAGTCACGATAAATTTGGAACCGTGTAAGAAGAAAGAGGGGGGACGGGGATACTCCCGGAAGTTTGTGAGATTTCAGACGCTTCATTTCTAGGCACCTCAGTTACAACTATTGTTATTTGCCCTGTTAAGTGGTCCTGCTCCCCCCCCCCCTCCCCCGCCGCCCCCTTTCTCTTTCCATATTGGTGGAGCCAGTCGTCCACTGCTCCCCCCTCCCGGCTCCACCGCGCCTGTCATCCTGAGTATTTTTAAAGGGTAAATCTGATGGTAGCAAAACAAGTCTTATGCAAATTTCTTCTTGACGCAAATATGTTATGATTTCAATCAAAGTTGTCATCTTTACCAACCATTGGGAGACCACGGATGAATAAATTCTCTTTGGCATGAGTCTCCTGGAACCATAATACTTATATCTTGGATAGGATTCATAGAATAAACAATCCTATACCTGCATTGAAATTCGAACGGTGTACTACTTCACATTATAAACAATGTTTGCGGCTGCATTGTAGCCATTTGTCTTTCTTGTTATCTTGTATTTCTGCGTCGAACGTCATTCATGTGCTGGAGTATCATTGTCTCAAGTTTCTCTAACCCATCAACTGAAAAATGATCTCGTTCTGCAAAAATGGAGCTAACGTGACTTTGAAAGAATAGTGTCAACATCGCTAGACAAAATTATAGGACCGAGCTCCTTGGATAAGTGTCCTCTGACGTGTAAATCAGCTTTGGTCTGAGGTGTGAAGATGTCAAATTTAATCAAACATCATTTAATCAATATCTCCTGAGGAATTCACTTATGTAATAAATATTCAACATAAGATGAAGGCATATGTCCTAAGGAATTCACTTATGTAATTTACATAACTGTGGCTACTACCATGCGGAAAATATTCATAAAATGAAAACAATATCCTTCACTTTTAATTGAAATTCGTGAAAACTGTTTAACCCTATCTGGCCTGACTTTTTGGGACATATCCCAGTTCTCCAGGGCAAAGCTGAATGCCCTCCCATCATTTTTCACCCCTTGTTTCAGTTTAAAACTTAGTTACACTTACCCCTAAATGTGGCTTCCTTTTCCAGAAAATGTGAAAAAGATGGCCGCTTTGATGACGTCACAGTGACGTCATTTCAAAAGCGGCATTTTTTGGTCGATTTTTCGGTCGGTTTTTCCGAATTTTTTATTTATGCAATTTCTTCGCAAAAACTGTATAATAAATTAGTAAATATTAATGTGATGTAAAATAAAACAGTTTTTGCCCACTTTTCATCGCGGAAAAGCAAAAATTTTGAAGAAATATGACAAAAACATCACTTTTCTGGTACCCCACGTGGCCGCCATCTTGAATTTTCTCATGATCCTCTGCCCCGAGGGGGTTATGCAAATAGGCTCTATATGACCCCAATATGATAAACTATAAAGTCACGGAATTTCAGCTCTCCATTTTTTGTCATTCTGGAGATAGCGCAGAAAATTTGATAGGGGGGGGTTCCATTTCGGACCCCTCCCCCTCCCCACCCCCAGGCCAGGTAGGGTTAACAGATTTAAAATTTATATACTAATGCCATTCAAATTTGATGATATACCTTAATCAAAGACAACTTGTAAACCGCGTCTCAGATTGTTTTCGGTTTTTTTTGTTTTTTTTTTGTAGTTCTATTTTTATGGCATTGAAACTAAAATGAATTGACAAAGACGTATTATCTTTTAACTTTCTACGTTAAAAGTTGAATAATTCAAAAACTAAGCTGAACTTATAAAAACTGAAATGCCGTTGACTAAATCACAACGTAGATAACAGGCACGCCTACGTTCACAAGCATAGCATGAATATTTTTCGAGAAATACTAGTTGAAAACTTGAAATTTGACAAAAAATGAAATGCTAGAAACCGGTCAAAAACCGTCCGGTTATACATTTGAAGGAATGTCAAGGAAATATTAATATTTCTCATGAATTCTGTTACAAAATACGTTTTGCAACCTGTCTTATAGAACCTAGTCACCAGCCTATCTTTTGTACAAAAGGTATTCATTATGGTGGTTTAAATCCGATTTAAACTTAGACAACTTGTTAGGCTGGACAATTTCCACACCTGTGCGGAACGCCGCACGGTGGGTGTCTGAGCAATACAAGCGCCTAGTCCGTCATCCAATATTCAGCCGTCGTCCATTAAAGCATTTCCGCGTCCAAAATCCAAAGACCGAATTCATATAACAGCGTTAGCACCAAATTAGAAGAATAAATCATAGTATACATAAAACTAGGCTAGTTTTCTGCAGGAGAGAAGCCGTCAACAGTTTTCAGTGGTCTCGGCAAAACATCATGATGTTCCAAAAAGATAAAATCCGTATCGCGGATCAGTATTCTTAATCCATATGATTTACATTGTAAAGTCGAGTATGATGTATCTCAGTCACGCTTTGATTGTGTCTATTCATATGAACTTGATCTTGCACGCTACACTCGTATTTTGCTACCAGCATGGGATATGGGATATGTATCGCCAAATTTGAGAAACTTCGAGTGGAGGCGCTTGATGTTATAGCCCTGTTTTTTAAGTTTCTGCAATAATGTTTTGCGACGTTGATTCAAATCGTCACATTTAACACAGGATCTAGCAAATTCTACTAGGCGAAATATATATACGCCATATGCAGGTCCCTCTGGTATATTACGTTCCAGATAGGAATAGTTAACGATGTCGAAATTGTAATCATCTCTTCTGTCGTAAAGTCGGCGAGAGAGAAGGCCCGCATCATTTTTATAGAGATATAGGTCCAGGTAAAATGTGCGGTTACGGCCATCTATAGTTTCCTTCAAATCCAGTGAAGGTGGATATATATCTTTATAGCGTTTTGGTGAATGAGAAGGAACGGGCTTTGAATTGATCCATTTTTGAAAGCGCCTGCATATAATCGTATTCATTAGAGAACACCTATCGGTCAGCCGAAAGGGGTGCACAATTATGCTGTTGATGTATTATATTGCCAATTTTCACATAGATATTATTAATGAGGAATTCAAGCAACTCTATAAACAAAGAAACATCCCAGAATGATATTCCCTGTATGTAGTAGAGCTAAAGAATGCTTTATTGCTTCTGTTATTAATATATAATGATGATATATATGAATTCCTGGTGAGAGATTGTAGCACAGAGAGTCGAGAAATTTCATGTGGATACATGTCTGTAGGGTCCTTTCGCATCAAGTTCTTCTGTAAGACATTTTGAGTTCTACAATATCCACATACATTCAATGTCAGAGATCTTAGAAATAGTGGTGCAATACCTTTTCCAAAATGCTTTTGCCGCCTGAAGGGCCCTCGTCAACAGTGTTGAAAGAAGCTTGATGGTGCAGCTTCTAGAACCAGCTATGAATCTAGCTTTGTATGGTGATTTATGCATTTTGGGAGTCCAGTACACTTTCGGTATATCGTTATGAGTCGTTGGAAGACAAGTACCTATTTCCTTGAGAAACGGTTTGTGGTTGTTAAATAAACCTTCCAGAGCAAGTGCTATTTGGGAGTAAGTAGAGGTATTCGGCAATGGTGTGCGTATACTCAATTCCTCAACCAGCACCTGGTGATAGTAATATTTACGTACGAATATTATAGCATTTGTCTGCTGGGACTATGCAAAATTTACTAGAGATTTGCTAGAACTTTTTGCGAATTGAGGTTTCTAAGTGCTACAGAATCACGAACATTATTGTGGAAGACGACGGCCTATGAAATCACGAACAGTATTGTGGACGGCGACGGACTACAGAATCACGAAATTTATTGTCAACGGCGACGGCCTATGGAATCACGAACAATTCTGTGGACGGCAACAAACTACTGAATCACGAACATTATTGTGGACGGAGACGAGCTACAGAATCACTAACTTTATTGTGGACGGCGGCGAACTGCAGAATCACGAACGTTATTGTGGACGGCGACGGCTTACGGAGTCACGACCGTTATTGTGGACGGCGACGGACTAGAGAATGACGAACATTGTGGAAGGCGACGGACTACAGAATGGCGAACATTATTGCAGACGGCGACGGACTACAGAATCACGAGCATTATTGTGGGCGACGGTCTACGGAATCACGAACATTATTGTGGACGGCGACGGAATAGAGAATGACGAACATTGTGGAAGGCGACGGACTACAGAATGGCGAACATAATTGCAGACGGCGACGGACTACAGAATCACGAACATTATTGTGAACGGCGACGGACTAGAGAATGACGAACATTATTGTGGGCGACGGCCTACGGAATCACGAACATTATTGTGGACGGCGACAGACTACACAATCACGAAATTTATTGCGGACGGCGACAGCCTACGGAACCGCGAACATTATTGTGAACGACGACGGAATAGAGAATGACGAGCATTGTAGACGGCGACGGGCTACACAATAGCGAACATTATTGTGGACGACGACGGACTACAGAATCACGAACGTTATTGTAGACAGCGACGGCCTACGGAATCACGAACTTTATTGTGGACGGCGACGGACTAGAGAATCACGAAATGTATTGAGGACGGCGACGGTCTAAGGAATCACGAACATTATTCTGGACGGCGACAGACTACAGAATCACGAACATTATTGTGGACGTCGAGCGTCTACGGAGTCACGAACATTTTTGTGGACGGCGACGGGCTAGAGAATCACGAACATTATGTGGACGACGACGGCCTACGGAATCACGAACATTTTTGTGGACGGCGACGGGCTACAGAATCACGAATATTATGTGGACGACGACGGCCTACGGAATCACGAACATTATTATGGACGGCTACAGCCTACGGAATCACGAACATTATTGAGGACGGCTACAGACTACAGAATCACGAACATTATTGTGGACGGCGACGGACTGCAGAATCACAAACAATATTGTGGACGGCGACGGACTACAGAATCACGAACATTATTGTGGAAGGCCACGGACTACAGAATGACGAACATCATTGTGGATGGCGACGGACTAAAGAATGACGAACATCATTCTGGACGGCGACCGCCTACAGAATGACGAACATCCATGTGGACGGCGACGGACTACAGAATGACGAACATCATTGTGGAAGGCGACGGACTACAGAATGACGAACATCATTGTGAACGGCGACGGACTACAGAATGACGAACATCATTGTGAACGGCGACGGACTAAAGAATGACGAACATCATTCTGGACGGCGACCGACTACAGAATCACGAACATCATTGTGGACAGCGACGGACTACAGAAACAAGAAATATACAGGCGTCATATCCAAATACAGCCATCGCGTAAATAATTCAAGTTGTTCGTATGATGATATTCCAGGGAGGCAATAAAATCTTGGGAGATTAAATCTATTCGTAAAGCATTCTCATACCATACGTCCATATATAAGGGCCATATTTTCACAAACATAACAAAATACTACCTTAAATACTACCCAAACTGCGTTAGCTAAAGCTAAAACATCCATTACGCTCATCATTTGTAGACTCGGGATTTAGAAAGTTTGGCTAATATTGGAACATTGCATCGGAAACAAGTGGCGAGATTAATCGGTAAAAGCTGGTTGAATATCAACAACTGGGTCAGATAATATCCGGTTATTTTCAATTGATACATGTCTCTCTTGTAAGATCCTGTCCCTGGATATTCCCTTTTGACTTAGATCTCTCGACTGTAGACAGTAAGACAAATGGATAGACGCTATACAAATTTGCATTGTCTGAGTGCATCTCAGAGATGTTGGAAAACGCAAATGATTGTGTAAATGTCGTGTTACAAGCGTCTGGTCCGTCATTCATATTCCATATCACAGCATTGGCACCAAATTAAAAAGAAATCATAGAAAACATAAACATAGGCTAGTGTGGTACGTGAATGTGATGGTTGGGCGATGAAAGGTAAGCATCGGGTCATAGGAGCATCGGGTAGCAGGAGCATCGGGTAGTAGGCATAAAGCGCGTACGCTTTAATGTGGAGGGTCATTTAGTATTCTTCTCCCCTTTAAGGGAGAATTTTTGTGAATCGATTGCTTGTTACAAAAGATTGTTCGTGAATCAATCGCGAGAAATAAACACTGACGAGAACGACGTTGGTGGAATAATGAGGAAGTACAGAGGCAGTGTTTGTCGGTGAGTTTGTCAATGTATTTGTCCGTGTGTTTGTCGGTGGGTTGTTGGTCAACGCGGTAAGACCTTATAATTAGGTTAACTGGAAACTGCAATGATAGATTTCTGGAGTATATATAGTTAGCGGTGTATATACGAAAGTTTAAACTGTATGAAAAAATTGGGTGATTTTCAGTTATTACACGAGTTATAATTGCCCACAGGACCGGAGAGAGACCGCACTACTTTGGTGTTTGTTTCTCCAATCAATACATTTTCTCGTTGGAAAAAGATTAAATCGCGATTCGATTGAAGAAAGAGTGCAGGCAGAAGAGAAAATGTCTCACCGACCGAACCTATCCAGGAACATTTTGTTGATTTTGATAAGAAATAAACATTTTTTCTCATCTTCGATATTTCGATTTCATGAGAAATTTATTCAACCGAATATCGATGTAGTTTTAGAAACGGCGATGATAGATCCAGCGTAATCTAATGCTGTTTTGTCCTGTAAACCGACGTTAAATAAAGCATATATCAATTTAAACGCTTTCTGAGGGGTTTTATTTTGACACGTATACTTCGAATGTGCTTTACAATGGCGTACCAATGATCTTAAGCATACTTGAAAAGAAGGTAGATAGATACTGTTATATTGAAACTTACGTTTACCATTATCGTACAGTACCATATAGCCCGGTAGCCACTCGCGAGAACATGTCATTCCGTAGCACCCCCCGCGTAGATTTTGTTTGACTTCTTTTTCATGAAGATCAACATCTCCCGGTCAGTTAAATACCTGATGTAGATATCTACGGTGGTGCCTAATGTTGCTACATGCAATTGTTTGATGCTGACCGGTTTTGAAAAATTTAAAACCGGAATGGGGGTAAGGGTAATGCAGCCCTCATATTTTTATTACCCCTGCGTTTCGCGAACTAAAACTTACACAAATTTACCTCCGAATAATGACCTTTCAGATAAAACAGTCCAAATTCCTCTAGCTAATATAGCCACGTCATAGTGACGTAATAAGCTCAAGAAGCCTTTGTCTCATGAATTTTGGGAAATATTTTCTCCGATTTTCTCTGTTTCTTTCGCAGTAATCCATTCTTGATGATATTTGACATATAATCTTGAAAGATATATCTCTACCGTTTAATTCTAGACCAGATACGTCTTTCTACTAAGTCCCGTTTGACCTCAGCATGGATTCATATAAATGTTATCCGGTCATGCCACCATTAAATCCAAATGGGTGTAGGGGAGATTACCCTGTCATATTTTCTTTAGTTCGCGGTTTATCATACTGAAATGAAATATAGAGTAATCAGACTTCCGGTAACTGCTTCAGTTTCGTCGCTATGACGTCATGAATCTAGAAATTGTATTTTTCCTTTATTTGTGTCTGATTATCGCGCCTTGTTCTGTTTTTTTATTTTTTCTTTATTTCTATCAAATGTTCCGCTTATATCTGGATAGTATTTCAAAGGGTTTCATTTGAACCAAGTGTTGTACAGAAGTAAATTAATATAATTTTGTGGGTGACAAACTAATAATCTGGCCTGAAATAAGACAGAATAACAAAATCTGATTGAGTGTGTCCCACACAAATCGGGGTTAGTTGGAATTCCTCATGTCTCTTGTCCACTCAAAGTTATATTGTGAAAACTTGGATTATAATGAATGTTGCATCGGTATACGTAACTTTAAGACAATCACAGTAAGGGATTGGGAGGAAACATTAATTGTAATGAATAAGAAACGACTTTATTACTGGAGATGGTTTGTTTGCTCAATCTTGTTTGCAATGAAATATGGGTAGAATCGAAATGGCGACCGTGTTGGGATGGTCTGATATCTCGGTAAACTAAGGTGGTATAGGGGCCGTGAGGATACTTCATAGTCTCCACATGAACAGCTGCAATAAAAGCGCGGCCAAGATACTTAGGCTACGTTCGAGAATCTACCTCATTCTTGGGTCTGAATGTGAGGTGCCGAGGGAAGCCGAGTCATATGGTGGCCTTTTAGTTGCCAGACGTCGTCAATTTTCCCCATCTTTCTGCCTATCGCTCCAATGTATTACCTGTATATGGTAGGTATGCTGCTGGACTGTTAGTTTCCGAGGTCCGCTCCCTGTACATGCCATTCGACAAATTTGTGTAGGTTTATTATTTTGGTGGGAAATTTAAGCCGTACGACGTCGGGCATTACAGGTTAGTTTTTCAGGGTATTCTTGCATTCACCATGTCTACCCCATGCTGAGACATTTACGCCATCAGGCGTCCTCGATGCTCATCCATTAACAACAAACGAGTTATTTGTTTGAGCTGATCTGTCATTACAGCGCCCGAGCTGGTGTATCTAAATCCGCTTAGCCGGTGCTAGGGGCCGTGTGGATACTTCATATTCTTCACATGAACATCTGCAATAACTGCGCGGCTGAGATACCAAGGCTAAGTCCACCGTATTCTCGGGTCTGAGGTCTGAATGTGAGGTGTCGAGAAAAGCTTGTGGTTGAGTCATATAGTTGCTTTTTAGCCGCCAGATGTCAGTTTGTGTCACCTCTTGTACATCGCTCCAATTAATCACATATATACATCTCATTTTGCCGAGACTGGCCTGATATTTGCAAAAATGGACAGAAGAGGGATGCGCAAATACCTGACGGCAAGATAACACAGCCTTACAATGCAACTAGATTTTAGTTAATTTTTGTTTTTGGCTATAACGTCTGAGGCTGTTCAATCTGATTAAAATTAAATCCTGTCTGCTCCCCCATTTGGATATGTCGCTTGAAGGATCTAACAGGCTTGCAGTAACTCGAGTGACAACCAATCCTGAGAACACTTCATAGTGCTTTGAAGGGAACATTAATGACAGAGAAATTTTGGTTGGCTCAGTCGACTTAGACACCGCGTTGGCGGGGTGTCTTTTCATGTTTCCGCGGTCCCGACATTGTGGCACCATAATACGTGGTAGATATATAGACTGGTCTTCGGTGTAAACGTTGGGGTAAACGGACACTGTGACCCTATCTCCCCTCCCCGACTGCAAGTGGACTAGTCCAGATGCGACCATGATGTCATAGTGCTATTACATATTCATGGTAAAGGCGCTCAGAACACCCAATTCAATTGTAATACTTAATATTCTATATAGCGACATGTACGATTGTAGAGAATTGATAGGATATTAATTTATTAAGATTGGGGGTTGTTTGGATATCATGTGTTTTCACATAGTGTTCAAATGAACAACGCATTCAGAGCGTGACTGATACTCTGGACACGACTTGGAATTCATTTGGATAAAGAATAATGATCAGTGATTTCGGAGTTTATGTATAGAACATCATTATGTCTTGCTGACATCATCGAAAACTGTTTTTCTTGTATTTATTTTGTACACATTGAAATGGAGGCTAACTGTCATAGGAAATAGGTCTTGCGATTATTGAAGCGGAATTTCGTTATGGACTGCGGCTGATTATTGAATCTTGATATCGGATCTGACACTTGCGAGTGATATAACTATTGTATTGACAAATTCATATATATTGGATCTTTTCGTATTTATTTCAATTGCTTTTTTTATACAAAAGGAAGGCATTGGAATGCTTGTTTTTGTTTGTCAATATCAATTAAGCATCACAGTGTAATAGAACGTTCCCATAATGTATATCTAGCTTCGAGAATGAAATCAAAGAAACTGACAAGTATCCATTTTCGAATGAGATATATTTATCGAATTAATTTATATGAACTGAGGTACACATTTTCGATTTCGACCATCCACATTTTTCTTTGAATTGGATGTTATACGAATTAGGTTTTTGGATTATACACGTTGGGCGGGCACGGGTTTCTGTTGCTTCAATGTATTTTGTCTAACTTCATGCATCATATTTGAAAATAATTTGATGGGATCTGCCTTTCGTCTTCTCTCAATACTTTCTGGCCTGAATCTATTCCTTTCATTTCATGTAACATTCATTCATTTCATCTAGCAAGTTAACTGGTTTTCTCTAATTAGATATGGAAACATTGGTGAGATTAGAAAAGTTGAATCCATCTTCTTTCTGTATGTCCATAATTTCGACATGGCACTGATGGAGTTAACAAATGCAAGCGGCAACTTTATATAGACCTGTTCTTGGTTAATAATTGACTACAAGCTAGATTAATACATGCAAGCGGCAACTTCATGTAAAGTCGTTCTTGGATAAGAGTTGACCACTAGCAGCTAGTTGATAATCCTTAACCTAAGTCGAGCAGAGTTTAACATGTGTGAAACATATCAAACACATACCATAATTAAACGTAACATTAAACGGGCGGTGAGAAACGAAGCCGGCGTACTGACAAGAAGTCATATTACCCCACCGACAAATATACTGACTGCATATTTCTAAAAACATCACAAGAACCAAAAGTGACCCCTGTGATGATTTTCATCTCAACCCCGCTTTTATTGTGACTCTTCATGTGGATATATTGAATGACATGACCACGCGGCCCCTAATACTGACTTGGGCGGTATTAGATACAAATATTTCAGAGCGACGATATATAGCCCTGTAACACTGATTATGATATAAAGAATATACACGAGAGTTCAAAACAGACATTACAGAGACTTCATTCCAGAAGTATTGGAAGTTTGATTTCTCGTTTTTGCTCAACTAGTATCCAACCACAAAGTGTTAAAAGCTTGAGCTCTCTAGACCCAAGTGTGAAGAAGATATCGAAGCATAATCACCCCTACCCCCATTCCTTGTTTGTTTTTGTGTTACTTCGAGAGCATTGAGAGAAGGCATCATGCGACCTTACTCATTATCGTAGACGGCAACACCCCGTTCCACGCAAGTCATGCATTCGTGGTCTTGAATGCACACATCACGCAAAAGCTAACAGGGTAACAATACAGCGTTGAAAAATTTCAACAAAAGGTCCAGAAAAAAAATACTTCCATTGTGATAATAACGACATAGTGACACCAACACTGAAGATAATCGGAATCGGATTGCTTTATCTGAATGATCCGTACACAGACTAAATATGCGCTAAATTTCATTGCGTTAAGATCGGGGAGAAATAAAATATTAGAACGTAATCACCTCTACCCCTATTTCGGCTTCATAATTCTCATGCTCTGGTGCCATTAAACATGGTTATGTTGCATCCATGAAGTGCATATCAGATGGTTACACCAGGTCTAGAATTAACGAGAGAGGATTATCTTTCACAAATACAAATCAGGCAGAATGCAAAAAGAGTTTCTGCAACTGCAAAACAAAAAATTGAGTCTCATTTCTAAAAAAAAATCGAGGAAAAATGTACTCTCCATGTTATGACGTCATCTTAACGTAATAAACGTTAAAAAGCGTAACTTGGATTACGTTATCTAATAGAACATTATTCAGAGGTCAGGTATGCGAAGTTACAGAAAGTTTAGTGCAAGAATAAAAAAGATATACGTTCATAAATACCCCTACCCCCATCTTAGAGTTAATTTTGTCTTGTTCAGACAGCGGTGAAGAAATGCATGCTGTGACCTTAGGCACCACCGTGGATGCCTACATCAGGTCTAGAACTGACCAGCAGATGATACTCGTTCATAAACAGTGGTCAAACTAAATCTACGCGGGGGGTGCTACGAAAACCTTATTTAGACCCCTTTTTGCGATTTGGCTACCGGACTAATAAGTTCGAAAACACGCCCAGCCCCTGTTAAACGAGCTAGAATTTCTTCAATTCTGAAAGGCTTTCACGCACGATCACTCAATTATATACCATTCTTCCTATAACATGTGCAAAATAATCGGATTATGAACATATTTCATCAGCTGAGAGGATGTGGGACAGTGGGCCACAGTGTAAGTCTTGTTCGGCCGGGCGGCTGCTGTCAGCGGTGACGTGCGCTCGAGTCCAATCAGATCTATGGGCATTTCTGTTTGTAGTGTTTATAAGCTTGGATTCCGCTGGTAGCCATTTAGCATCGTGACTTGGCCCTTACACATTGTCTGTATGTGTTCATTCATACAAGGCGTCAGTTCCGGTATCCTCCACAGCCGTCGTCCATGCAACATTAACGCATCCTTATTCCAGTAACCAGCTGTCGTTCATACAGCACTGACGCATCCCTGATCCAGTAACCAGCTGTCGGCCATACAGCACTGACGCAACCTCAATCCAGGTACCAGCCGTCGTCCATACAAAATTAATACAGTAAACCAGCCGCTGTTCATACAGCACTGAAACATCCTCAGTCCAGTAATCAGCTGTCGCCCATAGAGCATTAACGCAATCCCAATGCAGTAATCAGCTGTCGTCCATACAACATTAATGCATTCTTAATGCAGTAAACAGCCGTCGTTCATACAGCATTGACATATCCTCAATCCAGTAACCGGTAGTCGCCTATTTAGCATTGAACTATTCGTACTACAGTAAACCAGCCATTGTTCATACAGCACTGACACATCCTCAATCCAGTAACCAGCTGTCGTCCATAGAGCATTAACGCAATCCCAATGCAGTAAACAGCCGTCGTTCATACAGCACTGACGTATCGTCAATCCAGTAACGAATCCATAGAGCATTATCCTCACTGAGGTATTCCTAATCCAGTAACTATTCGTCGTCCATACAGCATTACCCTCAATCCAGTAACCAGCCGTCGTCCATACAGCATTACCCTCAATCCAGTAACCAGCCGTCGTCCATACAGCATTACCCTCAATCCAGTAACCAGCCGTCGTCCATACAGCATTACCCTCAATCCGGTAACCAGCCGTCGTCCATACAGCATTACCCTCAATCCAGTAACCAGCCGTCGTCCATACAGCATTACCCTCAACCCGGTAACCAGCCGTCGTCCATACAGCATTACCCTCAATCCAGTAACCAGCCGTCGTCCATACAGCATTACCCTCAATCCAGTAACCAGTCGTCGTCCATACAGCATTACCCTCAATTCAGTAACCAGCCGTCGTCCATACAGCATTACCCTCAATCCAGTAACCAGCCGTCGTCCATACAGCATTGACGTATTCTTAATTCAGTAACCAGTGGTCGTTCATATAGCATTGACGTATTCCTTATTCAGTACCCAGTCGTTGTCCATACAGCACTGACGTATCATCAATCCTGTAACCAGCCATCGTCCATATAGCACTGACATATCCTTAATCCGGAATGAGCCAGCATCCATGCAGAATTAGTTCATCCATAATTCAGTAACCAGCCGTTGTTCATACTGCACTGATGTATCCTTAATCCAGTAACCAGCCATCGTCCATACAGCATTGACGTATCCTTAATCCAGTAATGAACCGGTGTCCCTGGCCTGGGCTTTTTGGGACGTATCCTGGGCTGGGGGGGAGGGGGGCCGAAATGGCTCCCCCCTAATTATTTTTCTTACCCGTTGAGCTAGGGGACTGAAACTTACCACACTATACCCTTGGGTCAAGATCTACCAGAAAATGTAAAAAAAATCCAAGATGGGCGCTTTGATGACGTCACAATGACGTCATTTTCAAAAACGGCATTTGTTTGGTCGATTTTCGGTCGGTTTTTCCGAATTTTTTATTTATGCAATTTACCCGCAGAAACTGCATGATAAATTAGGAAATATTAATGTGATATGAAATAAAATAGTTTTTGCCCACTTTTCGTTGCGGAAAAGCAGACATTTTGAAGAAATATGACAAAAACATCACTTTTTTGGTACTCCACGTGGCCGCCATCTTGAATTTACCCATGATTCTCTGCTCGGGGGGTTATGCAAATAGGCTCAAAATGACCTCAATATGATAAACTATAAAGTCAAGGAGTCTCAGCTCTCCATTTTTTTGGTCGTTCCGACGAACATCATTCTGGACGGCGACCGACTACAGAATGACGAACATCCATGTGCATGGCGACGGACTACAGAATGACGAATATCATTGTGGAAGGCGACGAACTACAGAATGACGAACATCATTGTGGACGGCGACGGACTACAGAATGACGAACATCATTATGGACGGCGACGGACTACAGAATGACAAACATCATTGTGAACGGCGACGGACTACAGAATGACGAACATCATTGTGGACGGCGACGGACTACAGAAACAAGAAATATACAGGCGTCATATCCAAATACAGCCATCGCGTAAATAATTCAAGTTGTTCGTATGATGATATTCCAGGGAGGCAATAAAATCTTGGGAGATTAAATCTATTCGTAAAGCATTCTCATACCATACGTCCATATATAAGGGCCATATTTTCACAAACATAACAAAATACTACCTTAAATACTACCCAAACTGCGTTAGCTAAAGCTAAAACATCCATTACGCTCATCATTTGTAGACTCGGGATTTAGAAAGTCTGGCTAATATTGGAACATTGCATCGGAAACAAGTGGCGAGATTAATCGGTAAAAGCTGGTTGAATATCAACAACTGGGTCAGATAATATCCGGTTATTTTCAATTGATACATGTTTCTGTTGTAAGATCCTGTCCCTGGATATTCCCTTTTGATT
Organism: Hanleya hanleyi; assembly: GCA_036873755.1. Lineage (NCBI taxonomy): Eukaryota > Metazoa > Mollusca > Polyplacophora > Lepidopleurida > Hanleyidae > Hanleya > Hanleya hanleyi. The sequence continues at coordinate 73,965 of JAVTVY010020263.1, forward strand.
TAGATCTCTCGACTGTAGACAGTAAGACAAATGGATAGACGCTATGCAAATTTGCATTGTCTGAGTGCATCTCAGAGATGTTGGGAAACGCAAATGATTGTGTAAATGTCGTGTTACAAGCGTCTGGTCCGTCATTCATATTCCATATCACAGCATTGGCACCAAATTAAAAAGAAATCATAGAAAACATAAACATAGGCTAGTGTGGTACGGGAATGTGATGGTTGGGCGATGAAAGGTAAGCATCGGGTAGTAGGAGCATCGGGTAGCAGGAGCATCGGGTAGTAGGCCTAAAGCGCGTACGCTATTTGGCGGTTAATGTGGAGGGCCATTTAGTATTCTTCTCCCCTTTAAGGGAGAATTTTTGTAAATCGATTGCTTGTTACAAAAGATTGATCGTGAATCAATCGCGAGAAATAAACACTGACGAGAACGACGTTGGTGGAATAATGAGGAAGTACAGAGGCAGTGTTCGTCGGTGAGTTTGTCAATGTATTTGTCCGTGTGTTTGTCGGTGGGTTGTTGGTCAACGCGGTAAGACCTTATAATTAGGTTAACTGGAAACTGCAATGATAGATTTCTGGAGTATATATAGTTAGCGGTGTATATACGAAAGTTTAAACTGTATGAAATAATTGGGTGATTTTCAGTTATTACACGAGTTATAATTGCCCATGGGACCGGAGAGAGACCGCACTACTTTGGTGTTTGTTTCTCCAATCAATACATTTTCTCGGTTGGAAAAAGATTTAATCGCAATTCGATTGAAGAAAGAGTGCAGACAGAAGATAAAATGTCTCACCGACCGACCCTATTCACGAACATGTTGTTGATTTTGATAAGAAATAAACACTTTTTCTCATCTTCGATATTTCGATTTCGTGAGAAAGGAGGTGTTCGCTTTAGATGGATATTTTTCCCTTCAGAGTCGCTGTCTGTTGCTCTGTTGTCTCGCTCCGAGCCGGCCGGTAAATTGTGACGTAATGCTCAGGTATTCCCTAACTCTTTGTCAGACAGGCGAGGCCAGTCTAATGGAAAATGCTGGTTCATATTCTCATACGGTTACCATTATTATTTTCATGAACGACCCAGATATTTACGAACAATAAGCAGTTATATTAATATATAAACCGACTAGAAAACTGAAAAAATCACTGCCAAAAGTTCAGCGAACAATAATTAAGGAAATAACTGCAAAAAATAACAAAACAAAAAAAAACAAAAAAAACTTATTGGCACATGCATTATCACTTGGGAAAGCAAGCGTCACCACTTGTTGAGGGTCATTTCCTTAATAAAGGCCTTGATATAAGACAAGCTTAACCTTATAAATTTTCAATTCATAGTTACAACTTTCCGCTGCCCTAAGACGAAATTATATATGTGTAACAATTAATTGTTTGCTCTGCTGGATCGTCAGAATATTGAAATACTGAACAAGTGGTCTGACTTTGTGTGTGGAGTTGTTTGTGTGCAATTATATTCACGAATTATAATAAAATTAGGGATTATGTGCGTTAGGGGTTCGCTCTCTTTATTTCACGTCATTATTGCACTTTAAAGTTCAAAATGAAGATGGGAGAAAAAAAGAAAAAATGAAAAAAAAAATCAAAAAAAAATCGGGGATTTGGGGATTCGAACCAAAATGCTGGTTTTCTTTTAATCTGTAGTCCGACACTGTAACCATTCGACCAAGCAGCTGTTACAATTATCAACTTGAGGAATCATGTGCCGATTGGCGGTGAACTACACCATTTCAGAGCATTACAAGCGTTTTGACATATTTCAATATTATGAAAATATGACACCTTTAACCAAAACGATTCTTCAGTATCACTTTGGATCAAACCTACCGCTTTTCGATATGTAAGACTCGTTTTGGTTAAAGGTGTCATATTTTATATATGAAGGGAATTCCCTTCAGGAATATCGCCAAAAATTGCAAAAACAAACAAATGCTTATTTTCTAATACTCGTAATATTTTTTTGACAAATCTCTTCTCGGTGAAAATTGAGAATATGAAAATTCAGTATTTTCTCTCTCAAGCTAATAACTTTTAAAGTAAACGAGAGGAAATTATATTTTCGATGTATAAACGCAACACACTAAGGAAAAAAATACGGTCAAACCGAACACCTCCTTTATTCAACCGAATCTCGATGTAGTTTTAGAAACGGCGATGATAGATCCAGCGTAATCTAATGCTGTTTTGTCCTGTAAACCGACGTTAAATAAAGCATATATCAATTTAAACGCTTTCTGGGGGGTTTTATTTTGACACGTATACTTCGAATGTGCTTTACAATGGCATACCAATGATCTTAAGCATACTTGGAAAGAAGGTAGATGGATACTGTTATATTGAAACTTACGTTTACCATTATCGTACAGTACCATAAGTTCGAAAACACGCCCAGCCCCTGTTAAACGAGCTAGAACTTCTTCAATTCTGAAAGGCTTTCACGCACGATCACTCAATTATATACCATTCTTCCTATAACATGTGCAAAATAATCGGATTATGAACATATTTCATCAGCTGGGGAGGATGTGGGACAGTGGGCCACAGTGTTAGTGTTGTTCGGCCGGGCGGCTGCTGTCAGCGATGACGTGCGCTCGAGTCCAATCAGATCTATGGGCATTTCTGTTTGTAGTGTTTAGAAGCTTGGATTCCGCTGGTAGCCATTTAGCATCGTGACTTGGCCATTACACATTGTCTGTATGTGTTCATTCATACAAGGCGTCAGTTCCGGTATCCTCCACAGCCGTCGTCCATGCAACATTAACGCATCCTTATTCCAGTAACCAGCTGTCGTCCATACAGCACTGACGCATCCCTGATCCAGTAACCAGCTGTCGGCCATACAGCACTGACGCAACCTCAATCCAGGTACCAGCCGTCGTCCATACAAAATTAATACAGTAAACCAGCCGCTGTTCATACAGCACTGACACATCCTCAGTCCAGTAATCAGCTGTCGTCCATACAGCATTAATGCATTCTTAATGCAGTAAACAGCCGTCGTTCATACAGCGTTGACATATCCTCAATCCAGTAACCGGTAGTCGCCTATTTAGCATTGAACTATTCGTACTACAGTAAACCAGCCATTGTTCATACAGCACTGACACATCCTCAATCCAGTAACCAGCTGTCGTCCATAGAGCATTAACGCAATCCCAATGCAGTAAACAGCCGTCGTCCATACAGCATTGACCTATCCTTAATCCAGTAACCAGCCGTTGTTCATACAGTAGTGACAACCTCAATCCAGTAACCAGCCGTCCTCCATACACCACCGACGCATCTTTAATCCAGTAACTAGCTTTCCTCCATACAGCATTGGCGCATTCTTAATCCAGTAAGCAGCCGTCGTTCATACGGCATTGACGTATCTTCAATCCAGTATCCAGCCGTCGCCCATAAAGAATTGACGTATCCTTAGTCCAGTAATGAACCGGCGTCCATGCTGAATTGACTCATCCTTAATCCAGTAACCAGCCGTTGTGCATCCTCAGTCCAATAAATAGCCGTCGCCCATACATCATTGGCGAATTCTTAATGCAGTAAACAGCCGTCGTCCATAGAGCATTATCCTCACTGAGGTAACTATTCGTCGTCCATACAGCATTACCCTCAATCCAGCAACCAGCCGTCGTCCATACAGCATTACCCTCAATCCAGTAACTATTCGTCGTCCATACAGCATTACCCTCAATCCAGTAACTATTCGTCGTCCATACAGCATTACCCTCAATCCATTAACCAGCCGTCGTCCATACAGCATTACCCTCAATCCAGTAACTATTCGTCGTCCATACAGCATTACCCTCAATCCAGTAACTATTCGTCGTCCATACAGCATTACCCTCAATCCAGTAACCAACCGTTGTGCATCCTCAGTCCAATAAATAGCCGTCGCCCATACATCATTGGCGAATTCTTAATGCAGTAAACAGCCGTCGTCCATAGAGCATTATCCTCACTGAGGTATTCCTAATCCAGTAACTATTCGTCGTCCATACAGCATTACCCTCAATCCAGCAACCAGCCGTCGTCCATACAGCATTACCCTCAATCCAGTAACTATTCGTCGTCCATACAGCATTACCCTCAATCCAGTAACTATTCATCGTCCATACAGCATTACCCTCAATCCAGTAACCAGCCGTCGTCCATACAGCACTGACGTATTCTTAATTCAGTAACCAGTGGTCGTTCATATAGCATTGACGTATTCCTTATTCAGTAGCCAGTCGTTGTCCATACAGCACTGACGTATCATCAATCCTGTAACCTGCCATCGTCCATATAGCATTGACGTATCCTTAATCCGGAATGAGCCAGCATCCATGCAGAATTAGTTCATCCATAATTCAGTACCCAGTCGTTGTTCATACTGCACTGACGTATCGTTAATCCAGTAACCAGCCATCGTCCATATAGCATTGACGTATCCTTAATCCGGAATGAGCCAGCATCCATGCAGAATTAGTTCATCCATAATTCAGTAACCAGTCGTTGTTCATACTGCACTGACGTATCCTTAATCCAGTAACCAGCCATCGTCCATACAGCATTGACGTATCCTTAATCCAGTAATGAACCGGTGTCCCTGGCCTGGGCTTTTTGGGACGTATCCTGG